>CM022302.1:508073610-508220116 GCA_011799875.1 Thinopyrum elongatum | reverse complement strand
GTTTGAGGATATGCCGCGGCTACTAAGTTTTTTAGTAATGGTGGGTGGAGATGGTGGTGGACGAGGGAGGGTGACGGTTCAAATGCCTCGGCTACTGCAATTTTACTATTAGGTCGGTGCTGGAGGAGTGTGGGCAACGGTTGAAGTACGGCGGCTACTAAAATTTGGGTAAAGGAATTGATGCGGGGTGGGAGTACCCAAGATCGCGCACGGTCCAATAAGAATATGCGTGTATGATAATAAGCAAAAGTGGCGGAACCGCCGATTTTTGCAACGCTCAAGGCGGGTAGTTTGTTTTTAGATTTCTAGCTAGCTGGTCTATCGCACACGGTTCGTCTTGATTTTCAGACGCAAATGTGGAATTCAATCTAAATAAACTACCCGCCTTTAGCTTGTGCAGGTGGTGATTTTACAGCGCACTCGCATCGCACGCGGTTAAGCCAGTACCTCCACCTTTGCTCGCGCTTGCGCAGTCGTGGTGATTCACATCGCACTTGCATCACACACGGTTAAGCCAATACCTCCACCTTTGCTCACGCTTGCGCAGTCGTGGTGATTCATAGTGCACTTGCATCGCACACAGTTAAGACATTATACCCGTGTCCGTTGAGCGTCATCAGAGTCTTTGCAGCAAAAAAAAAATGTTAGAGAGGGTCAGAAGACAGCCACACCAACATGTGGCCCAAATATATATGAGTGAAAAGGGTGGTCTGTGATGTTCAAAATTCCAATGCACAACTTTGACCGCGCGGGCCCACGGTTGGGCGCATCGTCGAAGATCGATGAGAGGGGCCAGAAGTCAAGAACCACCTGGAAGTGGCCAAATATATGTAGGAATATAGGGTGTGATGTTTAAAACTTTAAATACACAATGCACAAGTTTGGTGGCACCTGCCTCGCAAACCCGAAAGCACCCTTGGATATATCTATAATGACATAATGTCGTAGCTAGCGAGGGTGCTTGACCCACCTCCCACTTCGTGTCAGCGGGCCAAATGCATGTAATGATACTTTGGTCATACATGCATGTCGCCATGACCTACCATAAGACGAACCAGTGAATCTATCGTTTGGTCAAATGACAACTGTTGTTGTCGATAAACCGCTTGGGCCAATAGATTGAACCATCATAAAAATCGCACGAGAGGGACCACAAAACCAGCACCGCTTGCATGCGGCCCAAAATGATGCATGTTGGAAGGGGTAATGTGTGTTTTCAATAAAGAATAATGTACAATTTAGATGTGGTGCCTGCCTCTCGATACAGACAACAACCATGAAAGCCAGGTAGTTAAGGACGAGATACGCAGGGTACAGTGTTGGTCGAACCCAGCAATCCGAGCATGTGGGAGGGAATCCTGACAACGCATGAGCTCGAGCTTTGGTTGAATGACATGTGATGGTGACCGGCCCTAACACGAACTAGGAGGAATCCATTCATGGCCAACACATACCCCTCGTTATTGGTCAAAGGGATGATATATATACACTCGGGGAGCCCACAGATATGCGTGTCGTCACAACAAACCGCAGAAGGGGGACGTGGTCAATCAGAAGACCCCGTATACACTGCATGCGGCCCGAAAATATGTATGGGTACGATTGTGTGTGATGTGTTTAAATCCCGAATGCACAACTTCGATGGGCCACCAACTACATTACAAACCGAACACCGTACCCGACCCCAAGCTAGGTTCAATACGTACGATGTCGGTTTCCCAACTTCGAGGCGGCGGGGGTGGGGGGGTGTCGTTCAACGCATGCGGTCAAACTTTATTTGGTCTAACATGGCACACATAGCAATAGGAAACCATCATGGTCAAACCCTTCTAGTATGTTGGGTCAAAGGGATAGATTGTGTGGGCCCCCCTCGTTATCGGTAAAGGATAATATATATACCTCGGGGAGCCCACAGATATGTGCGGCATCTATAAACCGCACAAGGGAGACATGCTCGATCAGAACACTCGGCCCCCTATACCCTGCATGCGACCCAAAAAAATGTATGGGTCTGGTGTGTGATTTGTTCAAATCTCGAAAGCACAAGTTCGATGGGGCACCAACTACATCAGTAACATTACAAACTGAACATCGTACCCCGGCGGCCATGTTAAAGACGTACAATGTCGGGAACACAACTTCAAGGCGGGTAGGGGTGGGGGGTAGGGGCCGGGTGCCGTCCAACACATGTGCTGAAATGTGATTTTCTCTAACATAGCACACAGAGCAAAGAGTAAACCCTTCTTGTGCGTTGAGTCAAAGGGATAATTTGTGTGGGCCTACAGATGTCGATCATTCTTTGATTTTTGAGAACAAAAAATAACCAATAAAAACATAATCTACAAATTAGCAAAACAAGGATCCCAAGGTTTATATAATCGCCATGATAGGTCACTATAGAGTCGATCATTCTTTGATTTTTTAGAACAAAAAAGAACCAATAAAAACAAAGTCTACAAATTAGCAAAACAAGGATCCCAAGGTTTATATAATCGCCATGACAGGTCACTATAGAGACATTTATCTCTATAATGACCGTATCATAGCGTTTAAATGAAGCTTGAAATATACAATTTCCCACCGGGTCACCCATCCTTAGACTACTCCAGCCCGAGCACGCTTAACTTCTGCGATCTATTCAACTAGGCTAGCGGATGTGAAGCCGCCCCTTGCTGATAGTAATTGCCTCCTTGCCTTTAAGGCGTTTCACGCTGGTCACCCTATGGGATCTACTCCCTACTATCACACACATTTGTGCTTTTAGAAACTGTGTGCGATATTTACATGGCCGGTGTGTCGCCGCCTAGCCTTCAATGAGCACTGACACTGGAAGCGGGAAAACGATGGGAGAAGAGGCGGGAAATCGATGGGAGGAGTGGCGGGAAACGGTAGCGTGTTTGGATATATGACAACATTAATATAGAAAACTTAGTAGAGAAGGAAGCGTGAGCTAGCACGACGCATGCGCACAGTGCTTACCCATATAAATAAAATCACAACCGGAACTGCATCTGCTGTCGAAAGGGATGAGGATTGCCATTCGATCCGGGAGCATCCAATGGTGCAGACGTACGATCCGTGGGGTTTGGGTTCTGGCCAATCAGAACGCACGACTCAGATCGTGCGCGCAGCAGGGGGTGCATCGGCCACGGTTTGGTAGGCACATGGCTTTCGTGAGTGAACTGTGTGCTATTTGAAAACATTCCGTTAGAAGAATCTCGGTTTTTAAATCCCCGTAAATCCAAAACTCACCTGAAAATCGTGAAACTTGGCATGGTGTCACGACATGGCACAGATATGTCGAGGAATTTTTTTGTCCATTTTGGCACAAGTTTTATTACAAGCCTCTTACAAACCGAAGTTTCTCTCAAGAAGCCTCGTGGTTCCGATAGGGAAATGTGTCCCTCTTGTGGGCGAAACGATAATCACTGCCTCTTTTCACCTTGTATTTTCTTCTACAGGCAACATGGAACGACAGGATATCCATGCTGAAATTTAAAATTATTCAGGGTTCGTTTGGCCTTTTTATACACTAATTGAGTTTCCTAGGCATTTAATGTCCATAATTCAAATCTGAACTACAAATACATGCTCCAGTTCACCAAAATGGCTAGAAAAATTATACATGTGTCCTTGGGTGCATGTTTAGGTCCCATGCAAGGAATGGGAATGAATTACAACCGTACCGGCGTCCTGGCTCGTCCTCAAACATTTGGAATCTCGGTTTTTAAATCCCCGTAAATCCAAAACTCCCCAGAAAGTCATGAAAGTTGGCATGGTATCACGTCATGGCACATATATGTCATGGTAAAAACATTGTCCAATTTGGGCCAAGCTTTATCACAAACCTCTTACAAACCGGAGCCTGTCGCAAGAACCCTCGTGGTTTCGATAGGGAAACGTGTCCCCTTGTGGGCGAAACGATAATTGCTCCCTCTTCTAGCCTTATATTTTCTTCTACACACAACATGGAACAACGGGAGATTCACGCTGAACTTTGAAATTATTCAGGGTTCGTTTGACCTTTTTTATTCATTAATTGAATTTTCTAGGCATTTAATGTCCATAATTCAAATTCGAACTACAAATACATGCTCCAGTGCACCAAAATGGCTAGAAAAACGTACATGTGTCCTTGGGGTGCATGTTTAGGTCCCATGGAAGGAATGGGATGAATTCAACCGTCTCGGCATCCAGGCTCGGCCACAAACATTGCGAATCTCAGTTTTTAAATCTCCGTAAATCGAAAACTCACCAGAAAATCATGAAACTGCATGGTGTCACTACATGGCACATATATGTCGTGGTAAAATATTTGTCCAATTTGGGCCAAGCTATATTACAAGCCTCTCACAAACCGAAGCTTCTCGCAACCCTCGTGGTTTCGGTAGGGAAACATGCCCCTCTTGTGGGCGAAACGATAATCGCTGCCTCTTCTCGCCGTGAACTTTGTTTTCTACATGCAACATAGAATAACAGGAGTGTCGTGCTAAAATTTGAAACTGTTCAGGGTTGGTTTGGCCATTTTATATATTAACTGCGTTTTCTAGGCATTTAATGTAGTCCAATTCAAATTTGAACTACAAGCACATGCTCCAGTGAAGCAAAATGGGTGGAAACGCTTTGCACCACCATTGGCAAACCGGCCTGGACTCCTGAGGGCCACGACACTTTGGTGGACTGGTGTGCGGATAAGCCAAAGAACATGCGCGTCATCATCACCCTAGTCCTTTGGGAGATGTGGAAGCACCGCAATGCCATCGTCTTTGATGGTGCTTCCCCCTCGCTGAGTGGGCTCATTATGAAGATCGTGGAAGAGGGAAACACTTGGTGTACGGCTGGCCTCATCAAGGGAGATTGGAACGATGTGGCCGCGGAGCTAGTTAGGTGGGCGTGACGCGAGTAGTAGTCATAGGGTTTCCTCCTCGAGGAGTAGTAGATGTGGGAGCTCGGCTCATGGTGTACTAAGTTGTAACATCCAGGGTGGATTTGGGTTATGTACCCACCCCTTCTATATAGTATGATACGCACACTCGTGCGTATTCGAGAAAAAATGGGTGGAAAATCATACATGTGTCATTGGGTGCATGTTTAGGTCTCATTGAAGGAATGAGAATGAATTACAAACTTCTCGTCGTCCTAAAACATTGAGAATCTTGGTTTTTAAATCCCAGTAAATCGAAAACTCACTCAAAAAACATGAAACTTGGCATGGTTTCATGACATGGCACATATATGCTGTGGTAAAAAAAATCGTCCAGTTTGAGACAAGGCGCACACATTAATAGCCAACAAAGTCCTTTTGAAACAAATAGCTGACACGTTAATATCGCAAACGGTTGTATTATATGAACCGTGTGTTCCCATAACCATTTAAGTGCAGCCACGTGTCCCTGTTTGCTTGTGATCCCAGGGCCCCGCTCAACTTTAGCATTTGCTTTGTTTGAGTTTTCAACACATATTCCGGCCTATTTTAAAATGCCACATAGGGAAACGGATAATACGACGATGAATAAAATGGCAACGGATAATACGACAACAAATTTACAATGGCACGGATAATAATTGTCTTACATATTTCGGATAATTTAAAATGCCACATGCGGCAAAGCCCGGAAGACACGGGGGCAAGAGAAGAAGGAAATCGCAGACAACGATCTGGGTCGCTACTGTCTCTACTCCTCGATGGATCGCCGGGCGATGACATCCTCCAGCTCCTTCTTCAATTCTCACGACTTTGCTTGAAAGCAGCCACGGATTCCTCCACCTCCTGCTCGTGCTTGATCCGGAGCTTCCTCAAGTCACCCATCAGTTCCTCGACGACCGTTGTCAGCGTTATCCCCGAGGCACTGCTCTGCTCATGCAGCATCTTCCAGTCGGCGGCCTCCTCCTCCTTTTCGGCGAGCGCCTTGAGGAGCTTCACATTGTCACCCATGAGTTGCTCGATGAGGCCGGTCGCCTTCTCAACCAAGGCATCGCTGATCTCGAGCAGCTTCATCAAGCGGTCGACCAACTCCTGCTACTTAATGAGGCCAGCGAGAATGCCGTCGTCGTCGGCCAAGGACTTCAGCAACGCCAGCTCGTCGCGGTCGCCGACACGGCGAGTGCGCTTGTGAGAACCCTCGCGTGCCGCTGACAGCTCGTTCGAGGCCTCCGCGGCACGCCGGAACATCTCTGCTGCGGCTGTCGCATGGCGGCGGGACCTCTCTAGTGCTTCTGCAGCCTTGGTCTTTGCTCCCTTGTTATATGTCCACCCAAAACTCCTCCTATCGGTCATGGCAGAACGACTTGACAGGAAAGACCAGTTTTGTGGGTGATGAGGACAGGAACTGTGAAGTAATTTTCAAGTGGGTAGTTTTTATACCCCGGTGCTAAGTGTAAAAACATATTGGTTTGATCGGTGTGAACAGATTTGCAATTACTTATTAAGTTGTAATCTGCAATGTGACGAGAAACAAGGTCAACATTTATTGATGGTTCTGGGCCTACAAAGCCCATTTCTGTTGTTCTGGCTTATCGCAAACAGTTCCTATGGATCAACCGTATGCCACGCATTGGAAGGCTGAAACGTGGGCCCGCGTTCTCGGATGTACGTGTTCGTGTCTGCCCACTATCACACACGGTCAAGATATCACCATCGTGTCCGATGGATGCGCCGTCGCGCCTCCCACGCGGTGCCAGAAGGTTGACCACGTGGTTGCTCGCTGTTGAGGTGGCCGCGGCATGCTTTGCTCATCGTTGAGGCGGCCGCGGCGCACTCTGCTTGAGTCTGTCCGCGCGTTTTGCTCGCCATTGAGGCGGCCGCGATGCGCTACACTCTGGCGTCCCTGCGCGCGCTCTAATTGCCATTGAGGCAAATTTACAATGGCAACGGTTAATAATTGTCTTACATATTAAGGATAATTTAAAATGCCACATGTGGCAACGCCCAAAACACTCACGACCTACATATGCATACAATTATAATAAAATATAGGCTAAAAGGCTGAGCTGGCGGCCTTCCGACGACGGTCTTCTCGGACTCCATGATCTGCATAGCACCCTTGCGGCCGTTCATTCCAAGTGTCCCGACCCGCCTCCGCCTACGGAGCTACTGGCGCTAGGAGGCTCTTGGGGCTGCTGGGCCTCTTCCAGAAGAGCTTGACAGCGTGCAATCGTGCGCATGATATCTCCGTGGAACCACTCCATTTCCATGTCTCTGGCCTGGTAGCAAATTCCGTCCATCACCTGCATCCTCTAGATATCACATTGGCGATGTTCTACTTCGTCGGGGATGTCAACTCCACCAAGGATGCGGTCGAACCTGGCCACCACATCGTCGGGATCGAGGTTGACACGGCCGCCGCCGGCAATGATGAAGCCGTAGGCTGGCTGTGTCTTGACTGAATCGCAGAGGTCCTCTGCCCATTCCTTGCGGGGCATCAGGCTCTCGATGAGCGCTGGTGATGGTGGCTCTTTGGGTGGGTCGTCGATCATGCCGTTGAGCAGCACTGGATCTTTTGCACGGTGGATGGCAAACTGCTCATCACACTTCCTCTACAATATGTGAATTGTGCGCCCAAGGACCGCCACGCCGATATCGCTGCCGATGGGCCATGGTCCCTGCACCGGCCGATGAAGCTCTCGCTCCCCGACCTGCTCCGGCTCGTTCTCCTCGCCGAAGATGTAACATAGGTAGGGGTCGATGTCGAAGCTTTGGTCGTTGCCTGGCATGCTTGGAATGACTAATGGAAGATGGGTGAGGACTAGATCTGCGCAGAGTGTCACGATGGTGCATTGCCTCCTGGGTTATATGCAGCAAGCCATTAGCTGGTGGCGGGAAACCAATGAGGGAAGAGGTGTGGATTTTACAATTCACCCATGTGGAGCGCGGGAAGCATTCGCTGGAGCGCGGGAAGACTAAGTGGAGCACACACACAACCCGAATACCGTATGCGGTGCCATGTATTATTTATCACACACGTGTTAACATAAGGAAACGTATGTGTAACTTACTAATCATCGCACACGAGTACTCGCAGACACATCGTGTGCGATACTCCTAGCCACCGCAAGCAACTAGTTTGCATTTTTCAAAGTTTTTTGTACGAACAGAATCGCACACGAACTAACTATAGTAACCATCTGTGTTATAATTTCTCATCGCAAACAGTTCATCCGAGTGGGCTGTTTGCTGCGTATCACACACATCTTGTTTACACGAAACATTTGTGTTCTTTTGGCTCATCGCAAACAGTTCATCTATGTGAACTGTATGCCGCATATCACACACATCTTGTTAAGTTGAACCATTTCTGTTCTCTTCCCTAATCGAAAATAGTTCGTCCGAGTGAATCGTATGCCGTCTATCACACACACCTTGATCTGGCTGACCGTTTCTGTTGCATTCCCTAATAGCAAACAGTTCATCGGAGCGAAATGTATGCCGTATATCACACACACATTGATATGGCTGCCCGTTTCTGTTGTTTTGTCTAATCGCAAACAGTTTGTATGGATCAACCGTATGCCCCGCATCGCACACGTAACTAAAATCTGAACCGTGTTTGATGTCTCCGCCATCGCAAACGTTTTGCATCTTTTTTGACGGTTTTTTACATCCCCGTTTGCGATTAATGCATCGCACACAGTTTCGTCAAAGGGTCCCTGATCGTAGTGTCGCGTTAGCAGCATCCTGCAGTAGTGCTATCATCCTCAATCTAGTGGTCAAGTTGAACTTAGCAATAGAGAAATAAAACTAATATTACAAAAAACTGTTAATAGGTCCCGAAAGAATTGGTCTAAGAAATTGGATGATGCACTTTGGGCCTACAGAACAACATATAAAAATCCTATGGGCATGTCTCCTTATAAAATGGTTTATGGAAAAGCTTGTCATTTGCCTCTAGAGTTAGAACATAAAGCATATTGGGCAATTAAAGAACTCAATTATGACTTCAAACTTGCTGGTGAAAAGAGGTTATTTGATATTAGCTCATTAGATGAATGGAGAACCCAAGCTTATGAAAATGCCAAGTTATTTAAAGAAAAAGTTAAAAGATGGCATGACAAAAGAATCCAAAAGCCGGAATTCAAAGTTGGAGAATATGTTCTTTTGTACAACCCTCGTTTTAGATTCTTTGCAGGAAAACTTCTCTCTAAATGGGAAGGACCATATCTTATCGAGGAGGTTTATCGCTCTGGAGCCATCAAAATTAATAATGCCGAAGGTACTAACCTGAAGGTGGTCAATGGTCAAACAATTAAACACTATATCTCAGGTATGCCTATTAATGTTGAAAGAAATATTATTCAAACCATGACACCGGAGGAACACATAAAAGAGACCTTTCGGAACACTCCAAAATACTAAAAAAGAGGAGGTACGTGATACGGTAAGTAAACGGACTCCGAAAAATCTGCAAAAATATTTTTTGTCTGTTTTGGAATATTACAAAAATTAGGAAAATAAGAAACAACCAGGAAGGCAACCAAGGAGGGCACAAGACACCAGGGTGCGCCTGGGCCCCCTGGCGCACCCAGGTGGGTTGTGCCCACCTCGGGAACCTTCCCGACTCCGTTTTCCTCCCGTTTGCTTGTTTCCTAAGATAAAAAATCTTTATATACCCCCCAAACGTATTGACCACCGTATCGCGGAGAAATCTTCTGTTCTTCTTTCTTGCTGTTTTCTGACAGATCTAGATCGCCATGGCCGCTTCGAGCTCCTCCAAGGACAAGTTCTTCGAGAACGTCATCAACCCGTATTTGCGGGAGGTGATGCAGCACCCTCAAGCCATTGAGATGCGTGAGGGGGTTCTCCACATCCGGGACGTCTAGGGTCCCAAGGGGATGGGAACCGTGGATGCTAGGCTCGAAGCTATGGAGCAAGAGGTCTTCAAGTGAAAGGGGATGGTGGAATGTGGACTCAATGCCAATCACCTCATGATCGCGGATTACACCCGTGATCTCAAGGTGGATGGCAACTCCATGAAGGACATCATCTTCACCTTCAGTGAGCAAATCAATTTTCTGCAAAGCCAAGTCTATGATCTCCAAAATCAAGTCTTTATATGAGGCGAGATTTAAAGGTATGAGTTTAGCTGCCAGTTGTAGGACTCGTGAGACTCGCGCTTCTTCTTATGATGGTGAGCTGCTGCCATGGAAGCCGGAGGATAAGCCCGCTACTACCTCATCACCACCACCATCACCTTCTTCACCACCAAAGGAGACTTGAGTTCATGGTATGGGCACTCCCCTTGGCTTGTGCCAAGATTGGGGGAGGTGCCCCGGTATTGTATCACCACCACTGTCTTTGCTTTCATCTATTTTAATTCGATATTTAGTTATCCTAAGATATAGTTGAATAAAAGTTTAGTTTGATCCTTTCTTTTCGAGTGCTTTCTTAGTGATATATCTAGGTAATCATGTGCGAGATATATAATAAAGAGTAGTTTGAGTTTTGCTTCTTTACTCTTTTGCTCCAATAAAAGAAAGGAAACTAAATGAAAAATATCATATGCTAATCTTATGCTAAGTAATGACATCACATAAGGAAAAGTATAAGTGGTAAAATTTATTGGAGATTGACAAACATAGCATTGGTCAATGATGCAATTCATGAAAGAATTAATAAGGAAAGAGAAGATTCACATGCAAATACACTATCTTGGACATCTTTTATGATTGTGAGCCCCCATTAAATATTTTGTGTCAAAAATTTTGACGTTGGACAAGGAAGACAATGTAATGATTTATGTTTGTTCATATTGACATAGAAGTTATATTGTCATAGATCCTTCAACATGTGGTGCTTGCTCAATATCTTTTCTAGCCAAAAATTCCGCACTAAGTAGAGATACTACCTGTGCATCCAAAAACCCTTGACCCAAAATCTTATTTTGAGAGTCCACCATACCTACCTATGGATTGAGTAAGATCCTTCAAGTAAGTTATCATCGGTGCAATAAGGCAATAAAAGTTGCTTCTAAAAGTGTTGGATTGTTTAGTGTAAGAGAAAATTGAGCGTTGTACGAACTTATGATGGCAAAGTAATAAAAGCGACGGACTGCATAATAAAGGTTGCTATCATAAGGGGCAATATAACGTGACGTTCTTTTGCATTAAGGGATTTGACATATAAACAAATAAGCGCATGACAACCTCTACTTCCCTCTGCGAAGGGCCTATCTTTTACTTTTATGCATTTACTTTTATGTAAGAGTCAAAGTATTCTCCCCTATTCCTTTTTATTTTCTCTTTTTTGCAAGCATCATGTGGTTAGGAAAGATCTAGGCACATATATATAGTTGTATATGAGTGGGCATGAGTTATTATTGTTGACATCACCCTTGAGGTGAATACGTTGGGAGGCGAAGCTATAAACCCCTATCTTTCTATGTGTCCGGTTGAAACTTTTTGTTCATGGGTACGCTGTGAGTGTTAGCAATCATAGAAGGTTAAATGATGGTTGAGTATGTGGACTTGCCTAAAGGCTCTGATACGTGACCCTTCCTGAAGATATGATGAATTGTAGTTGCAAAGTTGACTGAGAACATAGTTTGTTAGTTTTCAATAAGGTTTATGCTTTATACTTCAATGTTGTGATGAATTGTTACTTGTTCATGAGAAGTTATATGATAAAAGTTGTTTGATAAAGTTTTATGTTAAAGTTCCTTGCTGTTATAATAATATGCATGATGCTTCTATGTCCGTATTTTGTTTTTATAGACACCTCTCTCTCTCTCTAAGCATGTGGGCATGTTTTTCGATTTCGGTTTTTCGCTTGAGGACAAGCGAGGTCTAAGCTTGGGAGAGTTGATACGTCCATTTTGCATCATGTTTTCCTACTGTTATTTATAATGTTTTTATGCATAATAATGCTTTTGGGAGTAACTCTAATGCTTTTTCTCTCATAATATGCAAGGTTTACACAAAGAGGGAGAATACCGGCAGCTTGAATTCTGGACCTGAAAAAGCTACGTCAGAGTTACCTATTCTGCACATCTCCAAATGAGCTGAAAATTTACGGAGAATTATTTTGCAATATATAAAAAATAATGGAGCAAATAACTACCGGAGGAGGCCCACCAGGTGGGCACAACCCACCTGGGCGCGCCAGGCCCCTCAGTCGCGCCCTGGTGGGTTGTGCCCTCCTCGGCCCACCTCCAGTGCCCATCTTCTGGTATATAGGTCATTTTGACCTAGAAAAAAATTAGGAGGTGACTTTCGGGATGAAGCGCCGCTGTCTCGAGGCGGAACTAGGGCAGGAGCACTTTTGCCCTCCGACGGGGCAATTCCGCCGGGGGAACTTCCCTCCCGGAGGGGGAAATCATCACCATCGTCAACACCAACTACTCTCCCTTCTTTGGGAGGGTCATCTCCATCAACATCTTCAAGCACCATCTCCTCTCAAACCCTAGTTCATCTCTTGTGTTCAATCTTTGTACCGAAACCTTAGATTGGAACTTGTGGGTGACTAGTAGTGTTGATTACATCTTGTAGTTGATCACTATATGGTTTATTTGGTGGAAGATTACATGTTCAGATCCATTATGCTATTTAATACCCCTCTAATCTTGAGCATGATTATTATTTGTGAGTAGTTACTTTTGTTCTTGAGGTCACGAGAGAAGTTATGTTGCAAGTAATCATGTGAACTTGACATGTGTTCGATATTTTGATGATATGTATGTTGTGATTCCCTTAGTGGTGTCATGTGAACGTCGACTACATGGAAATTCACCATATTTGGGCCTAAGGGAATGCATTGTGGAGTAGTTATTAGATGATGGGTTGCTAGAGTGACAGAAGCTTAAACCCTAGTTTATGCGCTACTTCGTAAGGGACCGATTTGGATCCAAAAGTTTAATGCTATGGTTAGATTTTATCTTAATACTTTTCTCGTAGTTGCGGATGCTTGCGAGGGGGTTAATCATAAGTAGGAGGTTTGTTCAAGTAAGAACAACAGCTAAGCACCGGTCAACCCACATATCAAATTATTAAAGTAGCGAACACGAATCGAACCAACATGATGAAAGTGATATGGTGAAATTCCCGTGTACCCTCAAGAACGCTTTGCCTAATATAAGAGACCGTTTTGGCCTGTCCTTTGTCACAAAAGGATTGGGCTACCTTGCTGCATATTATTTACCGTTACCGTTACTTTCTTGTTACAAATTATCTTGCTATCAAACTTCTTGTTACCGACTATTTCAGTGCTTGTATAAAATACCTTGCTGAAAACCGCTTTCTGCTCCTCGTTGGGTTCGACACTCTTACTTATCGAAAGGACTACGATTGATCCCCTATACTTGTGGGTCATCAGGCCGTCTTTTGGTCTATTTCTTCCAAAACTTGTATTTTTCTTTGTTTTCCTGCGGTGTTAGTTCCATAACAATACATAGACATATTTATAGGCATTCAAACATCAATCTAGCATATAAATCATCTTGCACAAGGCTAGGCCTTCATTAGAACAACTCTTCAAACTCACTTCTTCACACGGAACTTGAATCACTCTTTTATTAATAAAAAAAAATAAAAACTTACTTGTCTACTTTATTCACGCGGGTTGCCTCCCATGAAGCGCTTATTTTCGGTCAGATAGCTCGACTGTAGTGGTGATCAAGGTGGTGCTAGAACACGGAGACCATAGCTTCTGGCATTCAAGATTATGCCTCCTCCTGTGTAGGCCTTCAATTTATTTTTGATGGGGAAATGCCTTATAAAGGGATCTTTAGCTGGTAAATCAAAATGAACATTTCCCTCAAACACATTTACCACAACTTTGATAGTCCTTAGAAAAGGTCTACCAAGAATTATAGGAGCAATGAGATCTTCACGCATATCTACTATAACAAGATCAATCATGATAGGGAAATCATTAATTTGAACTATTACTCCATGCTTAATGCCTACTGCCTGAGTAAAGGTAGAGTTAGCCATACTCAATATAATCTCAGTATTAGCATAAGGACCAAGATTGAGACTATCATAAACAGATTTGGGTATAGTGGAAACACTTGCCCCTAGATCACATAAAGCACTGAACTTATTAAGTCCTATCTCAATATCTATAGTAGGTTCAAAAGCATCTTCTTGCTTAGCTGGTAACTTACTGAATAACTTTTGTCTTTCATCATCAAATTCACGTACCTTGGCTGCAACTTGTTCAACAAAGACATTATATGCCTCATCGTTAGTTACCTCCGGTAGTGGATAGTTCATGGATATCATCTTGACAAAATCTGCAATGGTATAATTGTACTATAGCACATGACTTGTGTCAAGTACCTCAGCTTTCTCTTCGTTGCTTCTTACCATTTTAACTTCTTCAACCGGGTTAGGCTCCAGTTTACCTGCAAACTTGGCCAAAATCATGGTCTGGCTTTCTTCTATCTTTGCCACTTGGCTTCAATATTCTTGGATCTGGCTTCAAGTATCTGCACATCATTTGTTAGTCCCAACAACCTTACCAGTCAATTGACCGAGTAAGTTATCATGATTCTTCAAGATATTCTTGAAGTTTTCATTCTGCTCAGTCTGGCTAGCAATAAAACTTCTAAGAGTTTCTTCAATAGTATTTCTATTGCTAACATTATCTCCATTAAAATTATTTGATGCTCCTCCATTATTAGGATAAGGAAGTTTAGGATCATAACTATTATTTTTTCAAATTGGGATTGTAGCTATTACGAGCAATAAAATTCACATCACTAGTTTCTTCATTAGCGATGGCATTGATATTTACCTCTTCTTTACCTTTCATCAAAGAGATAAGTTCTTCTAGCTTGGTTGTTAACTCTGAGCTATTTTATTCTATAACATTCACCTTCTTGGTGGTGGTTCTTTCAACATGCCATTAGGCATGGTTCTTGCTACTTCTTGAGCTTGCGTTGATTTTTCCCTTGAAGAGGAAAGGGTGATGCAGCAAAGTAGAGATAAGTATTTCCCTAAGTTAAGAACCAAGGTATCAATCCATTAGGAGGCACAAGCAAGTCTCCAATATATGCAACTGCACAAACTAACAAACACTTGCACACAACGCGAAAAAGGGGCTGTTAATTCCTTCACGGTCACGAACAAGAGTGAGATCTAATAGAGATAAGTATAAAAGATAAATAAAAGAGCAAACTAAATTAAATATAAATAAATTGCAGCACTGTATTTTTGGGTTTTTTGGTTTATAGATCTGAAAATATATGATGGAAAATAGACCCGGGGGCCATAGGTTTCACTAGAGGCTTCTCTCTTGAAGAAAACATATGGTGGGTAAACAAATTAGTGTTGAGCAATTGATAGAAAAGTGCATAGTTATGAAGACATCTAAGGCAATGATCATGAATATAGGCATCACATCCGTGACAGGTAGACCGAAACGATTCTGCATCTACTACTATTACTCCACACATCGACCGACTCCTGCCTGCATCTAGAGTATTAAGTTCATAAGAACAGAGCAATACTTTAAGTAAGATGACATGATGTAGAGGGATAAACTCAAGCAATATGATATAAACTCCATCTTTTTATCCTCGATGGCAACAATACAATACGTGCCTCGCTACCCCTTCTGTCACTGGGTGAGGACACCGCAAGATTGAACGCAAAACTAAGCACGTCTCCCATTGCAAGAAAAACCAATCTAGTTGTCCAAACCAAATCGATAGTTCGAAGAGAAATACAAAGATATCTTATTCATGCATAAAAGAGTTCACAGAAGACTCAAATAATATTCATAGATAATCTGATCATAAATCCACAATTCATCGGATCTCAACAAACGCACCACAAAAGAATATTACATCGAATAGAACTCCAAGAACATCGAGGAGAACATTGTATTGAAGATCAAAGAGAGAGAAGAAGCCATCTAGCTACTAGCTATGAACCCTTAGGTCCGTGGTAAACTACTCACGCTTCCTCGGAAGGGCAGCAAGGTTGATGTAGAGGTCCTACGTGATCGAATCCCCCTCCGACAGAGTGCAGGAAAAGGCCCCAAGATGGGATCTCACGGGAACAGAAGCTTGCGGCGGCGAAAAAGTATTCTTGGTGTGCCCTCTGGTATAGGGGGAATATTTGAGGATTTATAGTGCAGAGATTAGGTCAAGATGGTCCACGAGAGGCCCATAAGCCAGAGGGGCGCGCCCCCACGGCTTGTGGCCGCCTCGTGGGTCTTCTGGCCTGCTCTCCATGTCTCGTGGGTTTCTTCTGGTCCAAGAAAAATCACCGTAAAGTTTTAGTCCGTTTGATATTCCTTTTCTGTAAAAGTCAAAAACAAGGAAAAAACAAAAACTAGCACTGGGCTCTAGGTTAATAGGTTAGTCCCAAAAATAATATAAAATAGCATATTAATGCATATAGAACATCCAAAACAGATAATATAATAGCATGGAACAATAAAAAATTATAGATACGTTTGAGATGTATCAAGCATCCCCAAGCTTAATTCCTGCTCGTACTCGAGTAGGTAAATGATAAAAATAGAATTTTTGATGTGAAATGCTACCTAACATAGTTATCAATGCAATTTTCTTTATTGTGGCAAGAATATTAAGATCCATAAGACTCAAAACAAAAGTTTAATATTGACATAAAAACAATAATATTTCAAGCATACTAATAAAGCAATCATGCCTTCTCAAAATATCATGGCCAAAGAAAGTTATCCCTACAAAATCATATGGTTTGGCTATGCTCCATCTTCATCACACAAAGTATTTCATCATGCACAACCCCGATGACAAGCCAAGCAATTGTTTCATACTTTTGGTGTTCTCAAACTTTTTCAACTTTCACTCAATACATGAGTGTGAGCCATGGATATAGCACTATAGGTGGAATAGAATATGGTGGTTGTGGAGAAGACAAAAAGGAAGGAGAAAGTCTCACGTCAACTAGGCAAATTAATGGGCTATGAAGATGCCCATCAATTGATATCGATGCAAGTGAGTAGGGATTGCCATGCAACGGATGCGCTAGAGTTATAAGTGTATGAAAGCTCAAAAAGAAACTAAGTGGGTGTGCATCCAACTTGCTTGCTCATGAAGACCTAGGGCAATTTGAGGAAGCCCATCATTGGAATATACAAGCCAAGTTCTATAATGAAAAATTCCCACTAGTATATGAAAGTGACAAAATAGGAGCTCTCTATCATGAAGAACATGGTGCTATTTCAAAGCACAAGTGTGGAAAAGGATAGTAACATTGTCCCTTCTCTCTTTTTCCCTCATTTTTTTGCTTGGGCTTCTTTGGCCTCTTTTTTTTAATTGGGCTTCTTTGGCCTCTTTTATTTTTTTAAAGTCCGGAGACTCATCCCAACTTGTGAGGGAATCATAGCTTCCATCATCCTTTCCTCACATGGGACAATGCTCTAATAATGACGATCATCACACTTTTATTTACTTACAACTCAAGAATTACAACTCGATAGTTGAACAAAGATATGACTATATATGAATGTCTCATGCATATGAGAACAATATGATAAGGATGGTATGTGTCATAATAAAACAGAACGGTGGAATTTGCATGGCAATATATTTCGGAATGGCTATGGAAATGCCATAATAGGTAGGTATGGTGGTTGTTTTGAGGAAGGGTATATGGTGGATTTAATGCACCGACGTAAGTTGCGCGGTACTAGAGAGGCTAGGAATGGTGGAAGGGTGAGAGTGCGTATAATCCGTGGACTCAATATTAGTCATAAAGAACTCACATCCTTATTGCAAAAGTTTATTAGCCATCAAAACAAAGTACTAATACGCATGCTCCTAGGGGGATAGATTGGTAGGAAAAGACCATCGCTCGTCCCCGACCGCCACTCATTTAGGAAGACAATCAAAGAATAAATCATGCTCCGACTTCATCACATAACGGTTACCATACATGCATGCTATGGGAATCACAAACTTTAACACAAGTATTTCTACCAATCCACAATTACTCACTAGCATGACTCTAATATCACCATCTTTATATCTCAAACAAATGCAAGGAATCAAACTTCTCATATATTCAATGCTCTTTATATGAATGTTTTTATTATATCCCTCTTGGATGCCCATCATATTGGGACTAAATTCATAACCTAAGCAAATTACCATGCTGTTTAAGACTCACAAAATAATATAAGTGAATCATTAGAGTTCAACAATTTCTATAAAATAAAACCACCGCCGTGCTCTAAAAAGATATAAGTGAAGCACTAGAGCAAACTGCCTAGCTCAAAAGACATAAGTGAAGCACACAGAGTATTCTAATAAATTCACGATTAAAGCGTGTCCCTCTCAAAAGGTGTGTACATGAAGTATGATTGTGGAAAACTAAAAATCAAAGACTCATATCATACAAGACGCTCCAAGGAAAACACATATCATGTGGTGAATAAAAATATAGCCTCAAGTAAATTTACCGATGGATTCAGGACGAAAGAGGGGATGCCATCCTGGGCATCCCCAAGCTTAGATGCTTGGTTATCCCTGAATATTACCTTGGGGTGCTTTGGTAATACCGAAGCTTAGGCTCTTGCCACTCCTTATTCCTTAGTCCATCAAATCTTTACCCAAAACTTGAAAACTTCACAACACAAAACTCAACACAAAACTCGTAAGATCCGTTAGTATAATAAAATAAATCACCGCTTTAGGTACTGTTGTGAACTCATTATAAATTTATATTCTTGTTATATCTACTGTATTCCAACTTCTACATGGTTCATACCCCCCGATACTACCCATAGATTCATCAAAATAAGCAAAAAACACATAGAAAACAGAATATGTCAAAAATAGAACAGTCTGTAGTAATCTGGAAATTTCGTATACTTCTATAACTCCAAAATTATGAAAAATTAGGAAAACCTAGAAAATTTGTATATAAATCTTGTGTAAAAAATTCATATTAAAAGAACATTTATGTGATTTTCTACATTTCTGGCAATGAGCGCAAAAGTTTCTGTTTTTCAGCAAGATCAAATCAACTATCACCATAGACCATCTCAAAGGACTTACTTGGCACCAACACTGATTAAAACACCAAAAGATAATTACTACATAGGTAATAATGTGTATTTATTTGAAAACAGAACAAAAACTAAAAAAAAACTAAAAAAAATTGGGTTGCCTCCCAACAAGTGCTATTGTTTAACGCCCTTAGCTAGGCATAAAACATAGATCTAGGTATTGTCATCTTTGGCATGCAATTCCTTCCTAGTCACACCTTCCAAAACTTTTCTTAACAAGTCTCTTTTTTATTTCCTTTCCTTCCTAGTAGGTGAACTCAATTCATGAAAAGGACTTTGATTAGTGATTTTAACATTCATAATTTCATACTCAGGATCATGATAATAAATATCCTCATATAAAATATGTATCTCATCTTTAATGGGTTCCCTAGACATTTCCTCCATCCACTCGTCATTAAATACTACATAAATTCCCTTAGTTACCCAATCAAATTTATCATAAGCATCAAGGTAATGGGCTTGAGCAATTTCTGCGTAGGGAACTCTTCTCCTAAGATTGCTACTATAAGAATGATAATCTCTAGATTCTAGACTACGCAAAGTTTCTTTATCATGGAGAATTTCTTCAACTGGAGGATGCTCAATATTTTTATTATAGAAAACAAAAATTTCCCTAGCTTCTTGTATTATGAAGTCAAATTCTTGCATAAGAATGATAGTTGCAATCTTTTTAGCCTTAGGATGGAGTATATTGGGAAGTTCATAAAATACCTTTTGTAAAGCGGGATGAATGTGCACAAATTTTCTTTCTAGTTTAACGACAAGCATAGCAATAGCATCCGCATAGCAATTTGTATCAAGAAGAATAGATCCCTTATTAATTGGCAAAACTCCCGTACAATCAAACAATTCTTCCTCCTACTTCTTGAGCTTGCGTTGATTTTTCCCTTGAAGAGGAAAGGGTGATGCAGCAAAGTAGAGATAAGCATTTCCCTCAGCTAAGAAACAAGGTATCAATCCAGTAGGAGGCACAAGCACGTCTCCAGTATATGCACCTGCACAAAATAACAAACACTTGCACACAACACGAAAAAGGGGCTGTCAATCCCTTCACGGTCACGAACAAGAGTGAGATCTAATAGAGATAGGTATAAAAGATAAATAAAAGAGCAAACTAAAATAAATATAAATTAATTGCAGCAAGGTATTTTTTGGTTTTTTGGTTTATAGATCTAAAAATATATGATGGAAAATAGACCCGGGGGCCATAGGATCACTAGTGGATTCTCTCTTGAAGAAAACATACGGTGGGTAAATAAATTACTGTTGAGCAATTGATAGAAAAGCGCATAATTATGAAGACATCTAAGGAAATGATCATGAATATAGGCATCACGTCCGTGACAAGTAGACTGAAATGATTCTGTATCTACTACTATTACTCCATACATCGACCGACTCCTGCCTGCATCTAGAGTATTAAGTTCATAAGAACAGAGCAACGCTTTAAGTAAGATGACATGATGTAGAGGGATAAACTCAAGCAATATGATATAAACCCCATCTTTTTATCCTTGATGGCAACAATACAATACGTGCCTTGCTACCCCTTCTGTCACTGGGTGAGGACACCGCAAGCTTGAACCCAAAACCAAGCACCTCTCCCATTGCAAGAAAAACCAATCTAGTTGGCCAAACCAAACCGATAGTTCAAAGAGAAATACGAAGATATCTTAATCATGCATGAAAGAGTTCAGAGAAGACTCAAATAATATTCATAGATAATCTGGTGATAAATCCACAATTCATCTGATCTCAACAAATGCACCGCAAAAGAAGATTACATCGAATAGAACTCCACGAACATCGAGGAGAACATTGTATTGAAGATCAAAGAGAGAGAAGAAGCCATCTAGCTACTAGATATAGACCCTTAGGTACATGGTAAACTACTCACGCTTCATCAGAAGGGCAACAATGTTGATGTAGAGGTCCTCCGTGATCAAATCCCCCTCTGGCAGGGTGCCGAAAAAGGCCCCAAGATGGGATCTCACGGGAACAGAAGCTTGCGGCGGCAGAAAAGTATTTTTGGTGTGCCCTCTGGTATAGGGGGAATATTTGAGGATTTATAGTGCAGAGATTAGGTCAAGACGGTCCACGAGGGGCCCACAAGCCAGTGGACGCCCCCCTGGGGCTCGCCCCCACGGCTTGTGGCCGCCTCGTGGGTCTTCTGGCCTCTTCTCCAAGTCTCGTGGGTTTCTTCTGGTCCAAGAAAAATCACCGTAAAGTTTTATTCCGTTTGGACTCCGTTTGATATTCCTTTTCTGTAAAAGTAAAAAATAAGGAAAAAAACAAAAACTGGCACTAGGCTCTAGGTTAATAGGTTAGTCTCAAAAATAATATAAAATAGCATATTAATGCATATAAAACATCCAAAATAGATAATATAATAGCATGGAACAATAAAAAATTATAGATACGTTTGAGACGTATCAGTTCTCTTGGATATCATCTAATGTCTTCTTGACATCTTCTATGGGCTTTCCCATGATTGTTCCTCCTGCAGTTGTATCAAGCATAGTTTGTGACATGTGATTCAAGCCATTATAAAACATATGAAGTGTTAGCCACTCCTCCATTCCATGATTGGGGTAGTTTCTTATAGGTTCTTTCATTCTATCCCACACAAGTGCTAGTGGCTCACGTTCCTCTTGCTTGAAACCTATAATCTGAGAACGTAATTACATAATTGTTGCAGATGGACAAAACTTAGATAAAAATTTATTGCAACAAGCACCCCAAGAAGTAATACTGCATTAGGCAAAGTGAAAAGCCATTCTTTAGCTTTTCCTCTCAAAGAGAAAGGAAACAAGCGAAGTTTCAAATCATCTAGGTCATAGTCCTTTATACGCGTCGTGTTGGACAATTCAGTAAAATTATGTAAATGCATACCTGCATCTTCAGAAGGAGAGCCTCCAAATTGGTCCTGTTGAACCATAAAAACTAGGTTCGGTTTGATCTCATATTCTGCAGCTGTAACATCATGTTGTGCTATTGGTTCACACATGAAATTGTTGCTAGAAGTACCAAAACTCCCAAGATTACGAGCCATAGTAACTTTTTGTTTTTTTAACTGACAAGACTTGCAACCAAATAAGACTTAAAATAAAACAAAAAAATAAAAATAAAAACTGAAAATTAACTTTAAAAAAACTCTAAACATAAAGACTAGGAATACTAAACTCCTCCCCGGCAACGGCGCCAGAAAAAGGGCTTGATATCTCCTTTTTATTGATCTGGTATTGGAACAAGAAAGGGTAACCCGCACCTATTTCCCCGGAGGTGACCCCGGGTATCGAACTGATACGTCTCCAATGTATCTATAATTTTTTAGGGATAATTAATTCTGTGCCCTTAGTTGTTTCCCCCTCGGCAGGTTTACCCCTAGTTTCCGAAATCCCTCGTTCCTGCCCAAACCACTTTCCTCATGTTATGCTTTTGCCCTTTGACCGTTTGACCATCACTTTGAAAAAATCATAACAAATTCATACTAATTCCAAAAAATGTGAATAAGATATCAAAATGTTCAGAAAAACATCACCTATATGTGCATGTCATTTGCATTCATGACAAATGTGTTAGAAGGTCCCCATCTCCGATTGAGCTCCTATGATTTCAGCATGAACAGTAAAATCCAAAAAAATGGAAAAAATTCTAAAAATTCTAATTTTTTTTGGTGGAAAACAATGACCAATGTTTTGAGTTCTTGCCAAGTTTAGTAATGGAATGACATTTGTGGAAGTCGTGGTGAAAAAAACAAAATCGATGCTCCAAAACAAAAGCATTTTGGAGTGCTAATTTTGTTTTTTGGCCACGACTTCCATGAATGTCATTCCCTGATGAAACTTGGCAAGCACTCAAAACATTGGCCAATCTTTACCACAAAAAAATTTAAGAATTTTTTGAATTGTTTTTCAATTTTTTCAGGTTTTACCGTTCGTGTTGAGATCATATGGGCTCAAACTAAGATGGGGACTTCCCAACACTTTTTTCATGAGTGCAAATCACATGCACATATAGGTGATGTTTTTCTTAACATTTTGATATCTTATTTGCATTTGTATGAATTTGTTAGTATGAATTTGTTATGATTTTTTCAAAGTGACGGTCAAATGGTCAAAGGGCAAAAGCATAAGACGAGCAAAGTGGTTTGGGCAGGAACGAGGGTTTTCAGACACTAGGGGTAAACCTGCCGAGTGTGACCCAACTAGGGGCATAAAATCAATTATCCCAATTTTTTATTGTTCCATGCTATTATAGTATCGATCTTGGATGTTTTATATGGAATTATATATCATTTTTTGGGACTAAGCTATTGACCTAGTGCCAAGTGCCAGTTGCTGTTTTTTTGCCTGTTTTTGGTTTTCCAGGAAATCAGTACCAAACGAAGTCCAAACGCTATGAAACTTTTTGACGATTTTTTCTGGACAAGAGAGGCCCTAGAAACTTCGGGAGGAGACCAGAAGGCAAACGAGGAGACGACAAGGCAACAGAGCGCGCCCAGGAGGTTAGGCGTTCCCTGATGCCTTGTGGGCCCCTCGTGGCTCCGTCTGACCTAATTCCACCCCTATAAATTCTCTAAAATCGGGTAACCAATAGAGAGCCACCCAAAATACTTTTTCCGCCACCGCAAGTTTCTGTTCTTCCATGATCCCATCTGGAGGCCTTTTCCGGCACCCTGTCAGAGGGGGAATCGAACACGGAGGTGTTCTACATCAACCTTGCTGCTCTCCTGATGATGTGTGAGTAGTTTACCACAGACCTATGGGTCCATAGCTAGTAGTTAGATGGCTTTGATACATCTCCAACATATCTATAATTGATGACCCACAAGTACAGGGGATCAATTGTAGTCCTTTCGATTAGTAAGAGTGTCAAACCCAGCAAGGAGCAGAAGGAAATGACAAGCTGTTTTCAACAAGGTATTTTCTACAAGCACTGAAATTATCGGTAACAGATAGTTTGGTGGCATGGTAATTCGTAACGAGTAACAAGTAACAAGTGTAACAAAGGTGCAACAAGGTGGCCCAATCCTTTTTATAGCAAAGTACAAGCCTGGATTAACTCTTATATAAAGCAAAGCGCTCTCGAGGACACATGGGAATTATCATCCAGTTAGTTTCCATCATGCTCATATGATTCAGGCTCGTTACTTTGATAATTTGATATGCGGGTGGACCGGTGCTTGGTTGCTGTCCTTACTTCGTTACATAACGGTTCACCATACATGCATGCTACGGGAATCACAAACTTTAACACAAGTATTCTTACCAATCCACAATTACTCACTAGCATGACTCTAATATCACCATCTTTATATCGCAAAACTATTGCAAGGAATCAAACATTTCATATTAAGTGATCTACAAGTTTTATGTTGGATTTTATGACTAACCATGTGAATGACCAATTCCTGTCAACTCTCTAAATAGATATAAGTGAAGCATGAGAGTTTAATTCTTTCTACAAAAGATATGCCCATGCTCTAACAAATATAAGTGAAGCAAAAGAGCATTCTACAAATGGCGGTTTTCTATGTGTAGAGAAACAGGCAATCCAAACTTCAAATGATATAAGTGAAGCACATGAAGCATTCTATAAAGCCATACTCAAAAGATTTAAGTGAAGTGCAAAGAGAATTCTATAAATCAACCAAGGACTATCTCATACCAGCATGGTGCATTATTAAAAGAAAAATAAAAAGCACATGACGCTCCAAGATTTACGCATATCATGTGACGAATAAAAATATAGCTCCAAGTAAAATTACCGATGATCGTTAGAAGAAAGAGGGGATGCCTTCTGGGGCATCCCCAAGCTTAGTTACTTGGGAGTACTTGAATATTACCTTGGGGTGCCTCGGGTATCCCCAAGCTTAGGCTCTTGCCACTCCTTATTCCTTCATCCGTCGTGACCTCACCCAAAACTTGAAAACTTCAATCACACAAAACTTAACAAAACCCTCGTGAGATCCGTTAGTATAATAAAACAAATTACCACTATAAGTACTCTTGAAAACTCATACATATTTTATTTTTGCATTGTATTATAACTTTTCCATGGCTTATACCACCGATACAATCGATAGTTTCATCAAAACGAGCAAAACAATGCATAAAAAACAGAATCTGTCTAAAACAGGACAGTCTGTAGCAATCTGAAAATCTACCATACTTATGTAACTCTAAAAAATCTTAAAAATAAGGAAAAAATAAAAAACTTGTATATAAGTACTGTGCAAAAAGTTTCAGATGCGTTTGACTTTCTAGAAAAAAATGTAAAATCACACACTACAGCCAAAGTTTCTATTTTTTTGCACCGCACATACCAAAAAGCAATCTAACCATTCTAAAGGCAAATCTTGGCACATTATTTTTATAATACAATGGATTTATACAAGAGGATAATTATTTTTGTTGAAAAGTTTATGTAGTTCAAGATTTGCAAAGTTTCCATGGGCATGAACAAAGTTCAAGGAGCTCCCCCACTTCAACGGTGCTCGTCCTTCTTACTTTCACTTTTCTTTTTGAAAAGTTTTAGGTTCCCCACTTTATATGTTTGTTTTAAAACTTTATAAAAGAACTCAACAGAATAAAATTACTCTCTAAAACTTCCGGGTTGTCTCCCAGGCAGCGCTTTCTTTAAAGCCATTAAGCTAGGCATATAGTGCTCAAGTAATTGATCCACCTGGATCCCAAGGTATATCAAAGCCAATTTTAATTAACAATGATTTGTAATTTAGTAGTGAGCACAAAGTAACATATATCATGCAATGACGAAGTTTAACTCTCTTCCTATGCATCGGCATGTCATAAAAGAACAATTCATGCACACAAAGTAAAGGCCAATGCATAGTATAAACAGTTTCTTGCAATTTTATTGCATTGGAAACATAGAGAGGTGGAGATGTAGTTCCTCCCTCATAATAATTGCAAGTAGGAGCAGCAAGCACATGCATATTACATCTATCAAAATGATCATGTGTAGTAGTAAAACGCAACCCATCAATATAATCCTTAATAAGCGCAAACTTCTCCGATATAGTGTAGTTGGGAGAATTCAAAAAGATAATAGGACTATCATGTGTGGGTGCAATAGAAACAATTTCATTTTAACATAATGAACTATAGAAAGTTCATCTCCATAATCATCATTCAAATTGGCATCTTGGCCACAAGCATAGCAAGCATCAATTTCATCAAAAAGGCATATTTCAAACAAATCCAAGGCATCATAGCAATCATCATAGCATTCATCCTTCGGTAAGCACGAAGGGAATTTAAACAATGTATGAGTTGAAGAGTTACTCTCATTAGAAGGTGGGCACGGGTGATCAATCCTCTCTTCCTCCTTTTGTTCTTCGCCCTCCTCATCATCTTTTTCATCCAATGAGCTCACAGTGTCATCAATTTCTTCTTCCATAGATTCCTGCAAAATATTAGTCTCTTCTTGGACAGCGGATACTTTCTCAATAAATGCATCAATATCGGCATTGTATTCATAATTCTCATAGTAATATTTAAGTATAGCAAAATTTTCAGGTCTGTAAACAGCATCATCAAGATTTTCACACTTTTCAAACAAAGATTCAATATCATAAGTACCCTTAAAAGCAACGAATTCTTCTATTCATTCCACATCATAGTAATCATATATACCATTAGCATAAGAAGCCAAGGTTTTATTATCATTAAATTTACATGAAAAGGGAAGGTGTGGAGCCTTCATCCTAGAGTAACAAGTATAATAATATCTCAAGCATAATTCCCGAGCATACCAATGCAACATATGAATTTGATCCCATAATAGTTTCCCTTTTTGTGTCAAGCAATAATCCCTAAAGTATTCACGTTGACCCAACGTGTCTCCCATTATATAATTGAATGGGGTTTTCTCAGGATTATTAAAGTAGTGCATAATATCTTTCACATAATGAGCATCGAGGGTTTTAGGAGGTTCCCCATCTCCATGAGTAGCAAGTAAACCTAATTTTTTTTGGTATTTCGTGTTCCATATCCATAACTAAAGATAGAGAACAACTTAGAACAGCAAATAAAATCTACTTAGTGATAAAGCAAACAAGCACACACGAGAATATTCACCCCACGCTATTGCTCCCCGGCAACGGCACCAGAAAAAGGTCTTGATAACCCACAAGTATAGGGGATCAGTTGTAGCCTTTCTTGATAAATAAGAGTGTCGAACCCAATGAGGAGCTAAAGGTAGAACAATTATTCCCTCAAGTTCTATCGACCGCCGATACAACTCTACGCACGCTTAACGTTCGCTTTACCTAGAACAAGTATGAAACTAGAAGTACTTTGTAGGTGTGATAGGATAGGTTTGCAAGATAATAAAGAGTACGTAAATAAAATCTAGGGGCTGTTTAGATAAAGAAATAACTAAGTTAGTTTTAGTAGAGAGCTTTTTGTCACAAGAAAGTTATTTGTCCCTAGGCAATCGATAACTAGACCGGTCATCATTATTGCAATTTTATATGAGGGAGAGGCATAAGCTAGTATACTTTCTCTTCTTGGATCATATGCACTTACGATTGGAACTCTAGCAAACATCCGTAACTACTAAAGATCATTAAGGTAAAACCCAACCATAGCATTAAAGTATCAAGTCCTCTTTATTCCCATACGCAAACAACCTACTTACTCGGGTCTGTACTTCTGTCACTCACGCCACTCACCATAAGCAAATCATGAACATACTACAAACCCTACAGCGGGGATCCCTCATGCTTGCGCGACACGGAGAGCACCATAGGACAGCACCATTAATAAAACATGCAACTCAAACCAATCATGATCATCAATCAACCCACAGGACAAAACAGATCTACTCAAACATCATAGGATAGCCATACATCATTGGGAAATAATATATAGCGTTGAGCACCATGTTTAAGTAGAGATTATAGTGGGGAGAAGGGGTGTTACACCGCTGCATAGAGGGGGAGAGAGTTGGTGATGACAGCGGCGAAGTTGTTGGTGTAGATCGCCGTCACGATGATGGCCCCGGCGGCGTTCCGGCGCCACCGGGAGAGAGGGGGAGAGAGCCCCCTCCTTATTCTTCTTCCTTGACCTTCCCCCTAGATGGGAGGAGGGTTTCCCCTCTGGTCCATGGCCTCCATGGCGGTGGAGGGGCGAGAGCCCCTCCGAGTTTGGATCTCTCTCTTTGTTTCCTTCTGTTTCTGCGCTCCCAGATTCTGGCATTTCACCGTTTCTTAAATTCCCGGAGATTCATAACTTCGATTGGGCTGAAATTTTAACACGATTTTTATCTGGATATTAGCTTTCTTGTGGCAAAAGAAGGACACCAACCACCTTACGGAGTGGCCACAAGGGCCCAGGGCGCGCCCCTTGCCTTGTGGACTCCTCGGGCATCGTCTCGTGTTGATTCTTTTTCCCAAAAATCACATATATTCCAAAAAAAAATCTTCGTAAGTTTTTATGGTGTTTGGACTTCGTTTGATATGGATTTTCTGTGAAACAAAAAACATGCAACAAACAGGAACTGGCACTAGGCACTGGATCAATATGTTACTCCCAAAAATAGTATAAAAAGTTGCCAAAAGTATATGAAAGTTGTATAATATTGGCATGGAACAATCAAAAATTATAGACACGATGGAGACGTATCATCGATGTTCACATAACACCAATAGAGGAAAGACAACATACATCTCATCAAAATATCGAACGAATACCAAATTCACATGATTACTTATAACAAGACTTCTCCCATGTCCTTAGGAACAAACGTAACTACTCACAAAGCACGTTCATGTTCAAGATTAGAGGGGTAATAAATATCATTAAGGATCTGAACATATGATCTTCCACCAAATAAACCAACTAGCATCAACTACGAAGTGTAATCAACACTACTGGCAACCCACAGGTACCAATATGAGGTTTTGAGGCAAAGATTGAATACAAGAGATGGACTAGGGTTTGACATGAGATGGTGTTGTTGAAGATGTTGATGAAGATTGGTCCTCCCACGATGAGAGGATCGTTGGTGATGACGGTGGCTTTGATTTCCCCCTCCCAGAGGGAAGTTTCTCCGGCAGAATCGCTCCGTCGGAGCCCTAGTGATGGTCCTCTATCCGGCATATCTCGTAGTAGGGGTCCTAAGCTTGGCGTCTTGGAGCGATGGTAACATGGACACAGGATTTTACCCAGGTTCGGGCACTCTCGAAGCGATAATACCCTACGTCCTGCTTTTGATTGTATTCATATGGGGGATAGTACAGAGTGCATGTGTCTACCACGAGATTGTTCTAATGAATATGAGTTGATCTATTGACTAGCCTGGCCTCGGTTTATATAACACACCGGAGGCCTAGGGTTTTATGAGAGTCCTTGGCTTGGGCGCCACGTCTTGTGGAGTCTTGCTTGTATGCGGCATGGGCTGTCCGAACTGGCCCAATAATGAACTGCCATGGGGCTCCTTGGCCCGATCCACCTAGTTGGAAGACGACGTGGTGAATACCCCCTAGTCTAGGACACCGTCAGTAGCCCCATGAACCGGTCTTCAAGTTGGGGATGCTCCTCGGTTCTTCTGAACTGTTCCTTGTCTTCGGTTGTCGGTTTTGAAAACTGGTTCAACAAATCTTCCCATCTTTGATCCTGAGGATTGCCGAGCTAAATCCGAAGAGTTCACACGTCGGGCATCCGAGGAGCCCTTTAAGTCTTCAGCCTTTATCAATGCCTAGTTATTTTTATGCCACACCTCGAGTTTCAAGTGTTTCCCATGCGGCGGTGTCCTCTCGAGTCCGAGATCCAACGCCAAACTGTATCCAAGCTCCAACGCCGGACTATATCTGAGGTGTCTTTTTGCAGCCGAGCTCCAACGCCGGACTGCATCCAAGCTCCAACGCCGGACTGTATCTGAGCTCCAACGCCGGACTGTATCCGAGCTCTAATGCTGAACTGTATCTGAGGTGTCATAGATCACCTTGGCTCGAAAAAGTCGAAGGAGTTTAGCCGAGCTTAATGCCGAAAATGCCCTCTACGGAGCCAACCATTTTTATCCGAGCTTTATGCCGGACTGCATCCGAGGTGGTGCACTTTATTTGCTGACGAGATGTATAGCCAGTAGCCCTCAAGGTGTGTGTGTCAGCCTAAAATCCGATATGCACATTAGAGGAGATAGTGATAGGCGGACAGGCCCTTGAGAGAGGGTTTTGAGAAGTCGCCGTAATATATTAGCTTGACGCTGGATAGGTCCTAGATGGTTCCTATTATTGTCCGAAGACGCGTTTTCTCATAGTTCGGTCAAGCCGAACACTAAGCACTTTGATTTTTCTGCATTGAATAGGCAATGCAGTAGCCCCCGAGCCACTGGTCGGGTGGCAACACCAGTTCAGGGGATCGATGTGCCCCTTTAATATTTGTAAATGATAAGCCCAAAGCCCAGTAGCCCCCAAGCCTTAATGTGGGCACGGGTGGCCGAATTAAGAATCGATATCCCTTTGACAGAAAATTTTGTTGTGTTTAACACAAACTTCTCAGAAAGAGAATAAAGATTTCTTAAAGGAGATTAGAGCTGGCGAAATCCGAGCTCGCCAAGGTCGGCCCCAAGGGGTTTAAAAGATGGGTTGCAGTAAATGGATTTTGCTTGCAATTTTTATGTGTAATGATTCTATGTATCCAAGTACTTTACATCATTAATGCTCGGATCTGCATTGTACAAAACTTTGTTGACCGACCATCGGCTTCAACCTCCTCGGCCAGTAGCCGGGGAGTGTTTGTCCTACTTTATAAAGCCTTTATGAGGGCAAAGATTTACGGCAAACAAGGCAATCCGGCCATATGGGTTTACAAACAAAGGTACATGGAGAGATATGTTATATTACTATTAACGTAAGAAACATCTTCCAAAGAAAATAGTTCCGCTATCGGTTCCTTTCTTTGGGTTGTCATGCTGACCATGATCATGAAACCTCACCTCTGGTCAATGTGGGATGAAAATATTGAGGATTTAGATTGGGGAAAGTTCCCGGACTCTGTGGTCTAATGAACTGAAATTTTCACTTCCGTCATTGCCGACCAATTATATCCATTAAGATGGCTAGCTTTCGGCTTCACCCAGTCTGAGGTACTAACCCGGATAACCCGGTAGTAACAATCACAGAGGTGCTCCCTTTACCGCCTAGCCGAACAATCGGGAACGTAGGGGTAAGCACAGGAGCTAGGCAACCCAGCTTGGCCAAAATCTTAAGTCAAATTGATGCATATTTATGGCTTTATAACAATAATTACGGAAGGCAGCAATCGTATATTGAATACAAACGCTGATGATATATATTTTTATTTTGACTCCGTTGCGACCGTTTATAATCTGAAAGTGGCCCATCGTCGGCTTCTACCCCTTTGTAGATGCTACGCATGGTGTTTCCGTACTAACAAGACAACCCTTAGCCGACGTCTCGAGGCCCGGAGGCGGTTGTGTTAGCGGAAACAAGGCAATCAGATATCTAGGCTTTATAACTTTCACTTAGTCATAGGAGCTTAAAGTTGGGAGGCCAGTTACTAGCCCCCGGTTAGTGTTCGGCACTGACCGAAGTCTAGCCATTAACACTTCGGCCAATGTTATGAAAGAACCATCGTTTAACACGGGGTAATCGCTATCGATCTATAGTTTGACACCGTCATCGGATCGCTGACCAGTTCACGCCCATTGTGACAGTCAGTTTTCGGCTTTCTCCACTAAGGCGCTTAACCATTCGAGCTGGAAGCATCATTGAAGTGGTTCTCCCTTTGCACACCTAGCCAAACAAAGCGGAACGTAGGGGGCAAGCACGGAAGCCGGGCAACCCAACTATTAACCGAAGACACAATTCGAAACTGATGGATATAATGCAATATCCGAGAATGTTTTTCCGAGGAATCCATGGAGTACCTTGGATTTTGGTGGGTTCGGCTCTAGTCGTAATCCGCGTTGATATGGTCGAAGCTTTAAAGGTGTCCGGCATCGTACTGTGAGACTTTATGCTGAAAACACACAAATAGGTTAAAAGTACCATAAGCATGGAAAACCAAAAAACTTTAGTAAAACCTTTACGTCCGAACTAAAACAAGTTTTTGTGCCAATCCGAAATTGGTCTTAAATTTTTTTTTTGCTTCTGTCGTGCTTTAACATGACATATCCGATCTCTAAACTACAAGTAGGTCAGCCTTTGGCTTCAACCTCCTTATCCCGAAGGCGGAGTGCTTCTCCGAGGCCACTTTAGCAAACTAAACTCGAGTGGTTTTAGAGAGAAACGAGGCTATTCGGCTATTGACCACACACTCGAGTCGAGAAAGGAGTGGTAGAAAAAGACTTTGCAACGACTTAGAAGAGAAACACTTATTATTAAATGGCTCATATCAATTTAAGAGCGCCAGTGAACATGGGAAAGGAAGTGTTTTTAACAAACAACGTTTTTTTACAAAATAAGTTTTTAACACAAATATAATGTTTGGTCGAACCGAACAAGAAATAAAAAAAAACTGAGCATGGAAGCGACTTAGCTGGTTCATGTGCTCTGTGTTGATGTGCGACCCGAGCTTACGGCGGGCGAGGTCCCAGCCCCCAAGCCGGTCCCGAGGTGGCGGAGCGAAGAGCTCGGCACTCCGAAGTGGCGACATAGCACGGCCGATGTGGCGAGGTGAAACCCCCAGTCCGACCGAGGCGACGGAGCAGGCCGGCAGTGTGACGCCGAAGTCCCCGGCATGGGTTAATGAAGTGATGATGAAGCCCCCGGTCCAGCCGAGGTGAGGCGGTAGGTCGGTAAGGTGACGACGGAACCCCCACGCCAGCACGTTGGTACGCCGCAGTGACAACGCTGCCCGGCCCGAATCATTTACCTGTGCACAGAAAATAGTGCAAGCCGGAGATAATAATAATAATAATAAATTAAAAAATTCGTTGCATAATTAATAATTTATGCAAATTGAATAATTAAAGAAATATGGCCCGTGCGCCGAACACCCGACGAGGTAGAGCTCTCTCGGTGATGCCGAAGTCCCCGAGGCAACCGAACATGTCGGTATGGCAACTCAACCAACAAGGTTATCACGCGAGCCGATTTATGCCGATTGGGACGACGACGTCGGCTTGCCGAAGTGACCGCGTGACGCAGTCGAAGTCGATTACCTACACACGTAAAATAGTGCAGTCCAAAAATAATAATAAATAATATATATATATATATATATATATATATATATATATATGTTTATATTTCAAAAAAAATCTTTGCATAATTGATTTGGGCAAAGTAAATTCTCAAAGAGATGTGGCCTGACTTGGAGGTCAAAGTCGACACAGGTTGCCGGCGCGATACGATGATGTCGTGATGAAGTTCGAATCCATGTGGCAATCTGAGCCTCACATGTGGTGTCAGCCGAACTGTGGACAAGAAACTGACCGAACCATCACGCGGCCGACGTTAATGCGACCACAATTTGACTGACCTGCGTACAGAGGATAGCACTAACCAGAGTAATAATTTCCTCTGAAAAATTAAATTCATGCTAGCAGAAATTACTAGGATTAATAGCACCTGATTTATTCGTTCAACAGTCATTGTAGTAGTCCAAAGAAAAACATGCGTAGTAGTTCGAAGAAAAACATGCGAATGTTCAGGGATTAGATTCTACAACACGGAGGTAGGCCGAACTATTAATAGTACTAGCAAAAGCTCTAGTACGTGGGAAGTGCATGTAAGACAGATGAGGAAAGCATAGACTGCTTTAATTAAATAATAAATAAAAGAGTAAAAGAGGAAAGGATTAGGACTCCCTGTGTCCTGTACTAGCGATCAAAATTCAGCCCATGTACGCTGCTTCCCATGAATTAGAGCTAGCTCCACGGTGTCCTTGGGTAGAACACTGCCGGTCGGACTGCGTTTTCTTTTTCCTTGAGCTGACCTATATGCAACGGATCAGTTTGCTGCCTACATGTACGCCTGATCTGGAACGCCTCGGTTGGGACGCAATCAGCCACGACGCGTGCAACACATCCTCTCAAGTTGCGTACGTTGCTAGTCCGCGGCAGACATCGAATCCGACATACAATCAGATGGCGCACACGGCCGCTATCTTCGGAATTTTCTTATCCTTGATTTGACTGCAAACATAGTAGCACGATTCAGCATCAATGATTTGCAAAAAAAAAAGTTGATTTACATAAAACAGATCTAATCCGAAAACTATCAGATTATATCGATGACACTTGAGCAGGCTAGTTACCAAGTAATAGAACTAGTACTAGAATTGAATTGGTCTCAACTCCTCGTACTGGAGGAAGTATTAGTACAGAAAGCAAAACCAAGTTGGATACTTAGCTTAGGCAGCTTTTACGTGGTGATGCCCTTTGGAATCCGTGCACACGGGTGCTTCCTTTGTGGCCTTTCTCCGTGCTGCCGCTGTGTGCTTGTCCGTGTAAGCGTCTGCTTAGGGCGGCACATTAGCAGTTTCCGCCGGATGTCAAATCGGATCAAGCAACTCGCATCATATTGGTTTGGTTGCATCGGCCGAACTATCTGCTGACTACGATCTAATCTATGGACAAAACAAAAGAGGTGACAGTGGAAATCCTTCCCAAACAAACCAATTTGTACAAAACCGATCTAATTGAAAAAACATCACCTGATCGTTGATTTTGATTCCCATCAAACCGCGATGATCGCCGAGCGAGACTCTCAATGAAAGCATCAATGAAGGTTCTATATCTGTCATATCTCGTAGTAGCGGTTCTAAGCTAGGCGTCTTGAAGCGATGGTAACATGGACACAGGATTTTACCCAGGTTCGGGCTCTCTCGAAGAGATAATACCCTACGTCCTGCTTTTGATTATATTCATATGGGGGATAGTACAGAGTACATGTGTCTACCACGAGATTGTTCGAATGAATATGAGTTGATCTATTGACTAGCCTGGCCCCGGTTTATATAACACACCGGAGGCCTAGGGTTTTATGAGAGTCATTGGCTTGGGCGCCAAGTCTTATGGAGTCTTCCTTGTATGCGGCATGGGCTGTCCGAACTGGCCCAATAATGAACCGCCATGGGGGTCCTCGGCCCGATCCACCTAGTTGGGAGACGACGTGGTGAATACCCCCTAGTCCAGGACACCGTCACCTAGATTGTTTCTGCCCAGGTTCCGCCTCGAGATGGCGGTGCTTCGTCCCGAAAGCCTTCTCTTGATTTTTTTTCTAGGTCAAAATGTTTCATATAGCAGAAGATGGGCACCAGAGCCTGACTAGGGGGCCCACAAGCTCAGGGGGCGCGCCCCCAGGCTTGTGGCCACCTGGTGGGTCCTCTTCTGGTATTTCTTCGACCAATATTTTTTATATATTCCAAAACAATTCTCCGTAAAGTTTCAGAACATTTGGAGTTGTGCAGAATAGGTATTTCAGATTTGCTCCTTCCTGGTCCAGAATTCCAGCTGCCGGCATTCTCCCTCTTCATGTAAATCTTGTAAAATAAGAGAGAAAAATGCATAATAATTGTATCCTAAGGTGTAATAACAGCCCATAATGCAATAAATATCAACATAAAAACATTATGCGAAATGGACGTATCAACTCCCCCAAGTTTAGACCTTGCTTGTCCTCGAGCGAAAGCCCAAATCGATAATCATGACCACATGTTTAGAGATAGAGGTGTCGATAAAACAAAATACGGACATGAGGGCATCATGACCAGCTTTTAGAACAGCAACATATTGTCATATAACTTCTTATGCTAAAGTGATAATTCGTTCACAAGATAAATTATGGGCCAAAAACTTCATTGAAAACCAAAAAACTATGATCTTAGTCATTGATGCGATTGCAATTTGTCATAATGTCAGAAAGAGTCAATGTAAGAGCCTTTATTTAGTAAGTTCACATACTCAACCATCATTTAATCTTTCACAATTGCTAATACTCATGCGATACTTATGAGACCAAAGCTTCAATTAGACACATAGAAAGATAGGGGCTTATAATTTCGCCTCCCAACCATTTACCTCAAGGGTAATGTCAACAATAATAACTTATGATCACCTACATCTGAGTGGATATCACTACTAGGGAAAACCCTAGAGTAGCGCTTGAAATACATATAGCAGTAGCGCTGGGTCCAGCGCTACTGCTAACGCGCTACAGCTAAGTTGTAGCAGTAGCGCTGGTCAGGGCAGCGCTTGAATAAAGAAAGCACTGCTGATAATCCAGCGCTGCTGCTAGATGCTTTCCCGCGCTACTGCTAGTATTCCTGCTTTCACAGATTTATACCCCCTCTACGTATTTGTGATGTATTTGTACAGGCTCTATATAGTAGTTTCATCAGATCATACTAAACATACACTACTTGCATCATATCATACACATACAGTAGTCTCATCGTACCATCATCATCATCATCATCATCATTCAACACAAATATCATCACATCTCGAAAATAGTGATACACAAGTCATGTCATGTCTCGAATAAGTGCAACTGCATGGTCATGGCACACACACACAAGTTTCATCATCTCTATCTAAACCATGATGTAGAAGAGAAGAGCGATCAGCATGAGCAAGACCGCGACTATGTAGTACTTGAGGCATCGGCGGTTCCGCCCCCGCTCTTGCTAGAGCGTCCACCTCAAGTAACTACTTTCCGCTTCGGCTCTGCTGTCGAACCCTCTGTGGCTAGCACCCGAGTACTTGTCCACCTGGGCCTGAGCTTCTGGCCAGTGGTCGTAGACTCCTGGAACCCTCCCAACGAACAATGCGTAGCAGTCCTTCACCATCTCTGATCTATGCACGTGCATCGTCAGTTGATGAATTGAACGATAATATGCAACATAATGTACTTAAGAAAACAAAGAGGCATAATTAGCAAAATACAAGCAACATATAGAAAACATAAATGACGAAGTTCCTCATACCCAAACTAATTAACTAGAGTGATCTACGCTAGTTCAGGACCACGCGGTTAATTACATCACATAGTTTCGCTGTGCATAAATTCAAAGTTTTGCAGTAGAAAGACAGTAGTGACACATTGTCATCGACAATCAGTCCTCCATGTCGGCGGTCCAATCTTCATAGTCAGGGAGGAAGCACCCGAGCTTCTTGAAAGGCTTCAGGTCCAGATGCTGAGCGAGTAGCAGTGCTCGGACATCATCCCGCGTTATTGGCCCATGGTAGAACATCCATGTTGGTTTGAGGACCTGCTTCATGATCACTTGGGCAAGTTCACACTGTACGTGATAAAACTCAGCTCGGATTCGATGATCCGGTGTCTTTCCTATGCTTGTGGCCCAGTTGACAATATCGGCATCGTTGGTAGTATATGACATGCGAAGGCGTTGATTATCCCTTCTGTACTCGAGCAGGTGATGCATGAGGTAGAATCCATCAGCCTTACTGGTGTGCGGTTGCTGGATGCAGCAGAAGTCGGTCTTATGGCAGAAAACCGGCCCGTTCTTCCTGTGCCTTTTCACCTTGATATATCCACCAGACAGGCTGAAGGCTAACAGGGCACTATCGAGAACACTCTTTATGTGCGTGTAATCCTTTCTCTTGATGTTCTTCGATGAGTCCAAGTACATAGCATGGGAGTATTCTGGGTACAGAACGATGAGGACGGTGCTCCCCCCCCCCCCCCCGCTGCGCAAATTAAGTACACCTCAAATTAGCCTCCATGCTTGCAAAGGAATGATTAACACTTACGAAAGGATATGCGCGGATGACTTACGTGGGATGATAAGGCAGGAGAATCACTTGTCCTTATTAGCGATCATGAAGTCGCCGATGTACTTGGTCGCATAGTCACGGTGCTCTTTGCAGACTACCAAGAAGCTCTCGTGCATATAGTACGGGTCCGCGATGCAGATATATTTTATGTTCTCGATCCTAATGAAGTAGTTGAGATACAGCGCATACATGCGGATGAACTGGAAATCTAGCTTGGTCATGTGGAACATGTCGTAGATGTAGTCAAATCGCAGGATGAACTGATTCGCGGGCCAGGTCTCGACGTACAACTTCCCAACCGGCACCTGAGCCGCGTAAAGCGGGTATCCTGGTTTTTCCGCGATGAGAAGGCTTTTCTCTCTGGCCAATACATATTCATGGAGTCTCCTTAGATCATTGTTCAGTATGTGCTCTAGTGCTTTGGCAGGTTGGATCGGGTCGCCGGTGACATGGAAACGCTTCTTACCTTCGACAGGTATTCTGTCTACCACCCGGGGCTTCAGAGGCGGCTGGCTGCTTGAAGCAGCTCTGGCGCCTTTAGGGCCTTTCCTGTCCGGTCTCCTCCTTTGCTTCTTGGTGGGTGGCGGTAGTGAGCCCACCATACCTTCCCTAATCACCATCCCCAGTGTCGTCGGGCTAATCAGTGGATGACCCTCGGGTTGTTGCCGGGTAGAGGTGGCATCTGGAGACGTCTCCTGCGAGGATCGCTTGAAGAGAGACTTTTTGCATTCCGCCTTAGGACGTTCCGGCTCCGACAAATCAGGCAGCATCAAGTCATCATCTCCACGCTCATAGCCCGAGTCTTCGTCGTCCTGAGCCATCAATCCTCCATCATCATAGGCGGTATTGAAATACTTGTCTAGGTCATCATCATCCTCCTCCATGTCATCATCAGCATTTGCTTCTTCGACAACGGGGGCGACGTCATCTGGCACTAATGGAGGCTCTCCCTTGCGTCGTCCGCTATCACCCGCCACGACAGGTGCAGGTAATTTGGTAGGTGGGGTGGTGTTCATACCTTCTTGAGAAGCTGTCGTTGGTGTGATACTGGGCGCCTCGAGACGAAGAAGAGTCTTCGGCCAAGGCAAGAACCAGCTCTTGCATGCGCCAATCCGCTTAGGGGTCTCCTCGTCATCGACTGGTACCGGAGGAGGCAAATCCTCGAATCTCACTATGACACTAGCCACGTTAACCTTGAAGACGCCATCGGGCATCTCTTGGTTGTGGAACATGCGGTCCTTCGGCTTCACGATCGTTGCCTTTCCCACGGCCACCTTCTGGCCCTTGATGTCGTAGAGTGGGGTGCACGGGGTATTGTCGGCCTACGAAGAAGACATGTCTGCGACGTCAAACATCCGAAAGGCAACTGAAACGGAAGACTATAGACATGCTGGTGAAAAGGGTATGACACGTAATTACCGTGAGGGCGTCGAGCTCAGCCAACGTTGAAGGCCTGCCGAGCATGCCAGAGACGAAGGTCGGGCTGCTATGAATAGGAGCGGGACCTTTTGCGGTTGCTTGAGCAGGTGCTGGTGTTGTGATGTTCACCGAATTGCTCCCGACAAAGCTGGGAAGGGGAAAGTCCTCTGGCCCTTTATTTGGATTGCTCTTCGACCAATCAAAAATTGCCGGAATCAAGCTGGCCATCGCGTCACTGACCGCTGCATTGACTACCCCGAGCAACTCTTCTTTGGTCTCAGCTTTGGTCTTATTGACCGCAATCGCAACCTTCTCGTCGATGGTCTGCTGAGTGACGACCAACCGTCTCTTCCTTCTTTCCTCTGACTCCTCGCGGTAGCACGTCTTCCACGAGGCGCCATCTCTGACGCCGTGCACACGTCCATAGGACGGCGGTTTGTCCTCCGGGACCTTTTTCAGTATGTTCAGGGCCCGGTTGAATGGGGTGTCCCACTTGGGCCTCCCTGGCGACTGTGACGACTCGTCGCTTTCAGCCGCCTTTTGGTGTTGCTCTTTCTGCAAAAGGAATGTGGATGGTTTACTAATGTGACAAAACTTGTTGTCGAATTGATTGGAAGCTAATATGATAATGTGGTAATATAACAATTACCAGAAGTCTCATGAACTCCCTCGTGTGTCGGGTCCGTGTAAAAGATCTTTTTGACGCGGTCCCACTTGTACCGGGCCCTGATCCAGTCACGCTCCAGCGGGTCGGTGAACTCCGCCAAGGGGTCTGGGATTCCGTGACTTTCACGTTCGGCATCCTCCTTGGCCCATATGTGCCTCTTCCCCTCGTAACCACGGCTTCCGAGGCAGTGGGGAGGTGTGTTCCTGGCCTGGAGCGCCTTCATTTTCCATGACCTTGCCTTGACTTCTTCTTTAGCGCAAGTCTCCTTGAATTTTTCAAAGTCCTCTTCTGTTATTGACAGATTATCAGCATGAATCTTGGACCACGGTTCATTCTTCGCAATTGCTTTTTTCACCCGAACTTTCCAGGCGGACAAGTCATTGGTGAACGTCACCATCGCCTTGTCGTTTATCTTTGTCATGGCGTCGTCGTCCCACGGATCTTTAAATTTGCTTTCATCCCGGCCGGGGAACAGGAACCTATTGTGCAACTTCTTTAGGAGCATGTTCTTCATATGTGGTATCTTCTTCAACTTCTCGCCGTTGATGTTGGCGGTTTCCCTGAGGATGCATCCTAGTTGATTGCCCCAGCACGAGCGCACTTCCTCCGGCGCCGTTGGCTCTAACTTCTTGGGGTGCATCTCCGTGACCACAATTTGTCCGATGCCGAGCTCGTTTGGTCTTCGTGACCTCTTCTGCTTCGGTGCTTTACCGGCTACGACATCATCATTGCCGGTCTTGGGGGTGGTGTCGATGCCGGTGCTAGTGCTGGTGCCGGTGTCGGCGTCGGTGTCGGGGTTGGTGCCACTGCCGCCACCATGCACCCCCGTCTGGTGTTCATCCAGGTAATCGAAATAGTGATTTGCTGCCTCGATGAGGTCTTCTTCGAGGCGAGCAGAACCCCCGGCTTCGGCGTGGGTAGACATGTTTCCTATTCAACAATTGTAAATAAAAGATATAATGAAGAGAACAAAGGGGCCTATATTTGGTCGGAATGTTGATTCATTCACCTTCCGGCAAATCCCGGGCACTCCATATGTCCTAGTTTCTAGCACAAGTCATGCCAAAAATCACGGAAATTTTCGGCATGACCTTTGCTAAAAAGTGGACATATGGAGCACCTGAAATTTGCCAGAACGGAAATGAATCAACATTCCGGCAAAACATAGGCCACTCGGATATTCTTCGACATTCAACCAACATTGCAAAATCATATTATATCAATGACATATATCATTTGCAAAATATATCATTCAAGCAAGTACATAGAGTGAAATGACCTCACTAAACATTGCAAATTAGTGGTCTTTTCAAAAACTAAAAACCTTTGCAAAATGACCTCACTAAACATTTGCTACTGTTTTTTATTTATAGCTATTATATATACCTACAAAAATTCCTAAATGCTCTCTCTCTGCTACTACCCTAACCAACTAAATTGATATTATATACCCTAAACTAAATTGCCCTAAACAAATTTCCTAAATTTCCTAAACTAAATTACCCTAAACTAATTTGCTACTGTTTTTTTCCTAAATGATCTCTCTCCCTCTCTCTCTGTTTGCTACTGTTTGCTAATTTGCTACTAAACTAATTTACTAATTTGCTACTAGTTTGCCCTAAACTAATTTACTAATTTGCTACTGTTTTTTATTTATAGGTATTTTATATACCCTAACTAGCTATTGCATTAGCTACTGCCCTAAACAAATTTGCCCTAGCTAAATTCGCTAATTTGCTAAAAAAAATTGGCCCTAGCTATATTTGCTACTGCCCTAATTAGCTACTGTTTTTTATAAATTTTTGCTACTGTTTTTATAGCTAATTTATATACCTACAAAAACTAAATTGCCCTAGGGTTCATATACTTCATCTAAATTGCCCTAGGGCCATGGTCAAAAAAAATTGCCTAGGGTTCATCTAGAGAGAGAGAGAGGAGGGCAGGGAAGAGGAGAGGGAGAGGCTTACGGAGCGGCGGCGAGGTCAAGGGCGGGGGAGATGGCGGCGACGGCGAGGTCGAGGGCAGGGGAGAGGGCGGCGGCGGCGATGAGGTCGAGGGCAGGGGAGAGGAGGCCCGCGCAGCGCTATAGCTAAGTTAGCTATAGAGCATGGTCGTAAACCAGCGCTACTACTATTATTCTTTTCTTTTTATTATTTTCCTTTTCTAGTTTTTAGTTTTCTTTTCTTTTATTATTTTCCTTTCCTTTTCTGTTTACTTTTCTTTTTCTTTTGTATTGCTTTCTCCCTTTTGTTTTTGTTTTTTTGTTTTCCTCGCACGCAGTCGACGAGAACGTCTCCCTCCCACACTGCGCGAGTATCACCGGAACCATGCATGTGGTGGTAATTGAAGGGGATACGATGTATACATCATTTGACCGATAACGGTTACTTAAGTGCGTACACAAAATAGATACATATATATAAATGATGGTTTCGCTCAGCTGCGTCGACGTTTCACATTGAGCTGCTTCCCTTTCTTGTTCGTTGCCGAATAATTGAGCCCCTCATTGTGACTTTTTCGGAACCATGGAGTATGATCTTTCTTAGGTAATGTAGTATTGATTCTTCTTTTCATGTATGCTTCATCGTCATCATCATCTTCCCTCATCGGGTTGCCGTATTGGTCGTAGTCTTCCTCGTTGGCGACTCCATCCATTCCGACGATGCTCGTTTTGCCTCTCCTCACAACAACACGGCCGGGATTGGTCGGGTCGGTTATGAAGAAGCATTGTGTCACGTGCTTAGCGTGTACCCATGGCTCATTTTTGGCAATGACGTTAATGTTCACGGGAGTGCTCTTCGCGTCGGGTATAGACATGGTAGTGAAATACTTGTTTTCTCTTACGACGTCCTTAGCCCATCTGACACGGAACATCGTCGCATCGTGCATTCCAGCATAGTCAAGCTCCCAGATCTCTTCGACCCTTCCGTAGAATCTTTCAGTTGTGCCGTTGGTGTCGGTCACGCATTCAATTGTCACCCCGGAGTTCTGGTAATCACTGTCCATGTCTTTGGCCTCCGTGTAGAACATATACCGATTGATATTGTCTGACCGATAGGTCGCGAGTTTGGGCGCGGGGCCATGTGCTAAGGTGTGTATGAGCAATCCGTCCGAACTGCCCTCTTCCGGGGGATTTTCAAGAACTTGCTCTTTGAACCAACGCAAGAAAGTGGCGTTGTGCTCTACAGTAACTTCGTCGTCCATCTTGAGCATCCCCTTATCACGGTACTTCTTTGCGATGCTTTCTTTGTGCCGTGCCACATAATCATCTACCACATCTAGGTGTTGTAGCACAACTAAGTTAGCCCTGGCAAAGTCGTTCCGTCGATCCGAGTAGTCCACGTGCAATTCCCTCCGGCCGTTATTGTGACCTTCTCCTTCGAGCCTCCCATCGTGCTTCTTGATGGGCAAACCAACAACAGGGTCTCCGACGCCTATATAATTCCCCCAAAGGAGATGCACTCATGCGTCAGATACCCCTAGACGATGCTCCCATCGGGACGGGAAATGTTACGAATGAATCCTTTGATGACCCCATTCATCCTCTCGAACGACATCATGCTGTGAAGGAATGTCGGCCCGAGGTCGATGATGTCAACCACGATGTGGACAAACAGATGCACCATGACGTCAAAGAACGCGGGCGGGAAGTACACCTCAAGCTCACATAGTATGACAACGATCTCTTCCTGTAGCCTTCGGAGCTGCTTCACACTTATGGACTTTCGAGAGATAACATCGAAGAAGTTGCAGAGACCAGTAAGCATGTCACGGATGTGCTTCTCCATTATCCCTCTATTGGCAACCGGGAGTATCTGCCTCATCATCATGTGACAGTCATGAGACTTCATCCCGCTGAACCTTTTCTTCTTGGGGTCTAGAAATCTGTTTATCTTCCCACAGTAACCGGAACTGACTTTGATTCCCATAAGGCACTTGATGAATTGATCGATCTCCTTCGCACTTAAGGTGAAGCAAGAAGGGGGGCAATAATTCTCCTCCTTCTTGTTGACTTTTCTGCCCCTTTACCCCTCCTCCGTCTCCGTCTCCGTCTCCTCCGTCGACTTTTTACGGTGGAGATCTTTCCTGATCTTCAAATCTTCCAAGTCTTTCCTTGCCTTTGGCCCATCCTTGGTCTTCTCCGGCATGTTCATCAGTGTGCCAAGCAAGCTCTCAAGGACATTTTTCATGATATGCATTTGATCAAGGCAATGAGGCGTGTCGTGATTGGGCCAGTACTCCAAGTCCCAGAAAACAGACCTCGTTTTCCATACCTTCAGCAGCGGCTCCGGCGCCTTTTTCATCTTTCCTGGCGTGGGGCACTATTCCCAGTTTTTCAACAGCTCGTTGATTTCGGCGCCGCTCCTCTTACGTGGAGGTCCTCGATGCTCAGCCAACCCATTGAATAGATCTCCACGCTTTCTCCACGGGTCATCATTCTCGAGCCATCTACGATGCCCCATGTACACGATTTTCCTGGACCCGCCATCTTTCGTTGATGTAAGCTGCTGAGACGTTGTATCATCCATGCACCTCGTGCATCCGCAGTATCCGTGGCACATCTGGCCTAAGGTGTACCCGTAACCGAGATAGTCGTGCACCGTCGTCATCAGCGTGGATCTCATATGGAAATACTCTCCTTTGCTGGCGTCCCATGTCCATGCCGGTGTTTTCCATAATGTGTCTAGCTCCTCTTTCAGAAGCCCCATGTAGAGGTTAATATTATTTCCCGGTTGTTTCGGCCCTTGAATTAGCATGCTCATGTGTATGTACTTTGTCTTCATGCACTTCCATGGGGGGAGGTTGTACATCCATACAAAGACGGGCCATGTGTTGTGGTTGGTGTTCTGGTTTCCAAACGGATTCATGCCATCGGTACTCGCACCAAGCACGATGCTCCTTGGATCTTCTACAGCAAATCCATATACGGCGTTGAATGCTCTCCACTGGCTACCATCTACTAGGTGTCTCAGCTTCGGATCATCTCCATCGTCGGGCTTCTTCCTCTCCGCATGCCAGTGCATGAGCTTTGCTTCCTTAGGATCTACGAAATACCGCTGTAGACGAGGAGTGATCGGAAAGTACCATACAACTTTCTGAGGAGTTTTCTTTCCTGCCTTCTTGTATCGAGAAGCATTGCACACTGGACAGCTGGTTTTTTCCACGTGCTCCCCCCGATAAATGATGCAATCGTTGATGCATGCGTGGTACCTAATGTGCGGCAAATCAAAAGGGCAAACGATTTTCTTGGCCTCCTCGACACTAGTAGGACACAGGTTCCCCGCGGGAAGAACTTTATTATGTAGATACTTCTAATGCTCATCGAGGCTTTTATCTGTCCATTTGTTTTTGGCCTTCGTCTTTAGAAGTTCGAGCGTGAAACTCAAGCGGGTCACCTCGGGATCGCAACCGTCATACAATGGAGTCTTCGAGTCTACTTCAAGTTGCGCCAGCTTGGCCTCCTCTCTAGAAGCAGCTCTCTCGCTAGTCGTACTCTTGCGAAGGAGGTCTCGAACATGAGGGTCCTGGACGACTGCACTTAGTAGCGTCGAAGACTGCGGTGTGACCGCCGCCTCTTCTCCGCCATGTCCGGACTCTTCTTCGCCGTGTCTGGAATCTTCTCCGCCGCCATCATTTCCGGACTCTTCCCCGCCGCCATGTCCGGCGCCATCGTCTTCGTGTCGATCGGTCATCTCTTCGTCTAGCCCCGTGTCGTTATTCCCTGCCATGTGGACGTCCTCATCATCATCATCTTCTTCACTTATCCATCGAGTATAGCCATCCATGAAACCATTCATCAGCAGGTGCGCCTTCAAAGTGCCATGATCAAAAGGGTCCAAAAGGACTCCTTCTTTGCATCTTGCACACGGACATCTAATCCGAGTCCGATTATTTGCATACATGTCCATCACCACGGATTGCATGTATCGCTCCACGTTCCATCCACTCACCTTCATGACCGACTGCACGGTATAACAAGCAAAAGGGTTATAAACAAAATGCATGCATGCATCAAAGTCATATAAAAATTTGGCATGACCTTGCCTAAAAATAGGACATATCGAGTTTGCTCGAAATTCACTGAAACGGAAATAAATCGACATTTCGGCAAAACATAAGCAACTCGGGGGCTTGTCGCTCGCACAAATATCTCCATATCCCAAACACACATATTCCCATTCACACACATATTCCCACTCTTGAAATGAACAACTTTTTACTCACCTATATATCTGGAGAGACCGAGCATGGTTAGATGAGGCCTTTCGCTACCTATAGGGATCGAAAGTGTGGATGGCTAAATAGCTAGCTAGATCTAGTTGTTGGTGAGGAGAGATGACTCTAGCTAATTAATGGAGAGGGAGTAGTTATGGTGGAGGGGGGCATTAATGGGGAGAGAAGAGAGGTAGGAGGAAGAGAGAGATGAGAAGGCCATTTATGGAGGAGAGTTATGGTGGAGGGGGTCATTAATGAGGAGAGAAGAGAGGTAGGAGGAAGAGAGAAGAAGGGCAACAATGGTGGAGAGGGGAGAGGGGAAAGGAGGGGGAGAGAGGGCAAAGGGGGGGGAGGAGGGGGAGGGGTGGGTGAAAAGGTGGCACCAGCCGCAACTAGAAGTAGCGCTGCTTCCCAGAAAGCGCTGCTGCTATGGTACTTAGTAGTAGCGCTTTCCAGGAAGAGCGCTACTATTAAGTGGGGCCCATTAGCAGTAGCGGTGCTGTAAAATAAAGCGCTACTGCTAAAATCTTAGTAGTAGCACTGTTTTCTGGACAGCGCTGCTACTACAGCTAGCGTCGGTGGGAGCGTTGGGTCCCACTTTGTAGTAGCGCTTTTTCTGTTTCCAGCGCTACTGCTAAAGCATTACTTATAGCGCTGGCCCGGACCAGCGCTACTGCTAATTAGCAGCAGCGATTTCTTTTTTCCAGCGCTACTACTGATGTCCTACCTATAAGCATTTCCCTAGTAGTGTATGTACGTTTGGATCTTTCTCCAACACATAGTGCTTGCCAAAAATAGAAAAAATAAAAAGGAAGGGTGAAGATCACCATGACTCTTGCATAAAGGTAGGCATTTAAAAATAAGAGATAGGCCCTTGGCAGAGGTAAGCAGAGGTTGTCATGCACTTTTTATTTGGATGCACAAGCAAAGGGACGTCACTTTATATTGCCGCTTGTGATAGAGAACTTTAATATGCAGTTCGTCGCTTTTATTTTTTCCCCATCACAAGTTCATACAATGTTTATTTTCCTCACACTAAAAGATCATACATATTTAGAGAGCAATTTTTATTGCTTTGCACCGATGACAACTTACTTGAAGGATCTTACTCAATCCATAGGTAGATATAGTGGACACTCATGACATGAAACTGGGTTGATGGTTTTTGGATGCACAAGTAGTATCTCTACTTGGTGCGGGAGTTTTGGCTAGCATAGGGTAGAAAGCAAGCTCAACTTGTTGGAGGATCCATACCATTATAACTTCTATTCATACATAAGAAAACATAACCAAGTACATTGTCTTCCTTGTCTAACATCCACTTATTAGCATATAATATTTTAATGAGTGCTCACAATCATAAAGGATGTCCAGGATAGTGTATTTATATGTGAAACCTCTCTTTCCTTATTACTCCTCATTAATTGCAACAATGACCAATACTATGTTTGTCAACCTTCAACAAATTTCATGTATTATACTTCTTATATGTGAAGTCATCACTCTCCATAAGATTATTATATAATATTTTATTTCCTTTATTCTTTTCCATCTCTAAGATCAAAGCAAGAAAGCAAAACCCTCAACTTAAAACTAATCTTTATTATATAACTCTCACACTCGATTACGTAGATAGATCAAGAAGCAAAAACTTAAAGACTAGATCATACTAAAAACTTCTATTCTACTAGATCAAGATTTAACCAAAAGGATCGAACTAAGATAAATGATAAATATAAAGATGTGATGGTGATACGATACCGAGACACCTCCCCCAAGCTTGGCACAAGCCAAGGGGAGTGCCCATACCCGTGTACTCAAGTCTCCTTCTTCGGAGATGGTGGTGAAATATTCTTGGCAATAATGCCCCTCAGAATGCGATTTTCCTCTTCGAGCTTATTGATTTGCTGTCTAAGGTCCATAATTTCCTTATGTGGCTTTCCGGTGACGGTTAAAGCACCGTCCACCCACGGGTACATCCTGGCTGTAGGGGAGACAACACTCTTTTTCAAGTTATTGTAAGAGATAAATTTGGTATTGGGAGATTTGAACGAATTTGGCAGGCTTGATTTCTCGAGTTCCACATGCATGTCACTGATGACCCACAAGTATAGGGGATCAATCATAGTCCTTTCTATAAGTAAGAGTGTCGAACCCAACGAGGAGCAGAAGGAAATGACAAGTGGTTTTCAGCAAGGTATTTTCTGCAAGCACTGAAATAGTCGGTAACAAGTAGGTTGATAGCAAGATAATTTGTAACGAGCAAGTAACGGTAATGGTAAATAAAGTGCAGCAAGGTAGCCCAATCCTTTTGTGGCAAAGGACATGCCAAAACGGTCTCTTATGATAAGCGAAGCGTTCTTGAGGGTACACGGGAATTTCGTCTAGTCACTTTCATCATGTTGGTTTGATTCGTGTTCGCTACTTTGATAATTTGATATGTGGGTGGACCAGTGCTTAGGTGCTATTCTTACTTGAACAAATCTCCTACTTATGATTAACCCCCTCGCAAGCATCCGCAACTACGAGAAAAGTATTAAGATAAAATCTAACCATAGCATTAAACTTTTGGATCCAAATCAGTCCCTTACGAAGTAGCGCATAAACTAGGGTTTAAGCTTCTGTCACTCTAGCAACCCATCATCTAATAACTACTCCACAATGCATTCCCTTAGGACCAAATATGGTGAAGTGCGATGTAGTCGATGTTCACATGACACCACTAAGGGAATAACAACATACACATCATCAAAATATCGAACACATATCAAGTTCACATGATTACTTGCAACATGACTTCTCCCGTGACCTCAAGAACAAAAGTAACTACTCACAAATAATAATCGTGCTCAAGATCAGAGGGGTATGAAATAGCATAATGGATCTGAATATATAATCTTCCACCCAATAAACCATATAGTAATGAACTACAAGATGTAATCAACACTACTAGTCACCCACAAGTACCAATCTAAGGTTCCGCTACAAAGATTGAACACAAGAGATGAACTAGGGTTTGAGAGGAGATAGTGCTGTTGAAGATGTTGATAGAGATGGCCCTCCCAAAGATGGGAGAGTTGTTGGTGATGACGATGCCGTTGATTTCCCCCTCCGGGAGGGAAGTTCCCCCGGCGGAATCGCTCCGCCGGAGGGCAAAAGTGCTCCTGCCCAAGTTCCTCCTTGATACGGTGGTGCTTCATCCCGAAAGTCCCCCCCTGATTTTTTTTCTAGGTCAAAATGACCTATATACCAGAAGATGGGCGCCGGAGGTGGGCCGAGGAGGGCACAATCCACCAGGGCGCGCCTGGGGGGCCTGGCGCGCCCCGGTGTGTTGTGCCCACCTGGTGGGCCTCCTCCGGTAGTTATTTGCTCTAGTATTTTTCATATAATGCAGAATAATTCTCCGTAAATTTTCAGCTCATTTGGAGATGTGCAGAATAGGTAACTCTGACGTAGCTTTTGCAGGTCCAGAATTCTAGCTGCCGGTATTCTCCCTCTTTGTGTAAACCTTGCATATTATGAGAGAAAAGGCATTAGAATTACTCCTAGAAGCATTATTATGCATAAAAATATTATAAATAACAGTAGGAAAACATGATGCAAAATGGACGTATCAACTCCCCCAAGCTTAGACCTCGCTTGTCCTCAAGCGAAAAACCGAAATCGAAAAACACGCCCACATGCTTAGAGAGAGAGGTGTCGATAAAAAGAAAATACAGACATAAAAGCATCATGCATATTATTATAACAGCAAGGAACTTTAACATAAAACTTTATCAAATAACTTTTATCATATAACTTCTCACGAACAAGTAACAATTCATCACAACATTGAAGTATAAAGCATAAACCTTATTGAAAACCAACAAACTATGTTCTCAGTCAACTTTGCAGCTACAATTCATCATATTTTCAGGAAGGGTCATGTATCGGAGCCTTTAGGCAAGTCCACATACTCAACCATCATTTAATCTTCTATGATTGCTAACGCTCACAACATACCCATGAACAAAAAGTTTCAACCGGACACATAGAAAGATAGGGGCTTATAGTTTGGCCTCCCAACATATTCACTTGGATATATGTGCCTAGATCTTTCCTCACCACATGATGCTTCCAAAAAGAGAAAATAAAAAGGAATAGGAGATAATACTTTGACTCTTACATAAAAGTAAATGCATAAAAGTAAAAGATAGGCCCTTCGTAGAGGGAATCAGAGGTTGTCATGCGCTTATTTGTTTGTATGCCAAATCCCTTAATGCCAAAGAATGTCACATTATATTGCCCCTTATCATAGCAACCTTTATTATGCAGTCCGTCGCTTTTATTACTTTGCCATCACAAGTTCGTACAACGCTCAATTTTCTCTTACACTAAATGATCAAACACATTTAGAAGCAATTTTTATTGCCTTATTGCACCGATAACAACTTACTTGAAGGATCTTACTCAATCCATAGGTAGGTATGGTGGACTCTCAAAATAAGAATTTGGGTTAAGGGTTTTTGGATGCACAAGTAGTATCTCTACTTGGTGCGGAATATTTGGCTAGCAAAGAGGGGGGCAAGCACCACATGTTGAAGGATCTATGACAATATAACTTCTATGTGAGTATGAACAAACATAAATCATTACGTTGTCTTCCTTGTCCAACGTCAACTATTTTGACACAAAATATTTAATGGGGGCTCACAATCATAAAATATGGCCAAGATAGTGTATTTGCATGTGAATCTTCTCTTCCCTTATTAATTTTTTCATGAGTTGCATCATTGACCAATGCCATGTTTGTCAATCTCCAACAAATTTTACCATTTACACTTTTCCTTATGTGATGTCATTACTTACCATAAGATTAGCATATGATGTTTTTCATTTATTTTCCTTTCTTTTTATTGGAACAAAAGAGTAAAGAAAAAAAAACTCAAACTACTCTTTGTTATATATCTCGCACAAGATTACATACAAAGATCACTAAGCAAGCACTCGAAAAGAAAGGATCGAACTAAACTTTTATTCAACTAAATCATAGGATAACTAAAGATCAACTAAAATAGATGAAAGCAAAGATAATGGTGGTGATACGATACCGGGGCACCTCCCCCAAGCTTGGCACAAGCCAAGGGGAGTGCCCATACCAAGGACCCATGTTTCTTTTGTTGGAGAAGATGATGAAGGTGGTGGCGATGTAGTAGCGGGCTTATCCTTTTTCTCCAGCTTGCGTCGGAGGGTAAAATTATCTATCCTCAACTCATCGTTCTCCATCTCAAGCTTTATTATCCTCTTGCTTAATGTCTCCTTGCTTTCTTGCTTGAAACGAGGAGGGACTGGCTCATCTTCATCTTCCTCATCGGTGAACCATATATAGGGATAGGTGTCCTTGAAGATAATTTTATCCAAAGGATGATAAGAAACTGGGCAATCCTCTTCCGAATCTTGAGATGACATATTTCAGATCTACTAGGAAAACTGCAAGAAAGAAGAACAGAAGATTTCTCCGTGATACGGTGGTCAATACGTTCGGGGAGTATATAAAGATTTTTTATCTTGGGAAACAAGCAAACGGGAGGAAAACGGAGTCGGGAAGGTTCCCGACGTGGGCACAACCCACCTGGGCGCGCCAGGGGCCCAGGCGCGCCCTGGTGTCTTGTGCCCTCCTCGGTCGCCTTCCTGGTTGTTTGTTATTTTCCTAATTTTTGTAATATTCCAAAACTGGCAGAACATATTTTTGTGGATTTTTTGGAGTTTGTTTACTTACCGTATCACGTACCTCCTCTTTTTTAGTATTCTGGAGTGTTTCGGAAGGTCTCTTTTATGTGTTTCTCTGGTGTCATGGTTTGAGTAATATTGCTTTCAACATTGATAGGCGTACCTGAGATATAATGTTTAATTCTTTGACCATTGACCACCTTCGGGTTAGTGCCTTTGGCATTATTGATTTTGATAGCTCCAGAGCGATAAACCTCCTTGATAATATATGGTCCTTCCCATTTAGAGAGAAGTTTTCCTGCAAAGAATCTAAAATGAGAGTTGTACAAAAGAACATATTCTCCAACTTTGAATTCCCGCTTTTGGATTCTTTTGTCATGCCATCTTTTAACTTTTTCTTTAAAAACTTGGCATTTTCATAAGCTTGGGTTCTCCATTCATCTAATGAGCTAATATCAAATAACCTCTTTTCACCGGCAAGTTGGAAATCATAGTTGAGTTCTTTAATTGCCCAATATGCTTTGTGTTCTAACTCTAGAGGCAAATGACAAGCTTTTCCATAAACCATTTTATAAGGAGACATACCCATAGGATTTTTATATGTTGTTCTGTAGGCCCAAAGTGCATCATCCAATTTCTTAGACCAATTCTTTCGGGACCTATTAACAGTTTTTTGTAATATTAGTTTTATTTCTCTATTGCTAAGTTCAACTTGACCACTAGATTGAGGATGATAGGGTGATGCGATTCTATGGTTAACATCATATTTAGCAAGGATTTTACGGAAAGCACCATGAATAAAGTGTGAACCACCATCAGTCATTAAATATCTAGGGACTCCAAATCTCGGGAAAATAACTTATTTAAGCATTTTAATGGAAGTGTTATGATCAGCACTACTAGTTGGAATAGCTTCTACCCACTTAGTAACATAACCAACAGCAACCAAAATATGTGTATACCCATTAGAGGAAGGAAAAGGTCCCATATAATCAAAACCCCAAACATCAAATGGTTCAATAGCAAGTGAATAATTCATAGGCATTTCTTGACGCTTACCGATATTACCAATTCTTTGACATTCATCACAAGATAAAACAAACTTACGGGCATCCTTGAAGAGAGTAGGCCAACAGAAACCACATTGCAATACCTTATGAGCAGTTCTATCTCTCTCATGATGCCCTCCATAAGCTTCGGAGTGACATTTCTGTAAGATTTGTTCCTGTTCATGCTCAGGTACACAACATTTAATAATACCATCTACTCCTTCTTTATAAAGATGTGGGTCATCCCAAAAGTAATGCCATAAATCATAGAAGAATTTTTTTCTTTTATTGGTATGTGAAACTAGGTGGTATGTATTTAGCAACAATTTAATTAGCATTGTCAGCATACCAAGGAGTATTATGTGAAACATTTATTGCAGCTAGTTGTTCATCAGGAAAGCTATCATCAATAGGTAGTGGGTCATCAAGGATATTCTCTAACCTAGATAAGTTATCAGCTACGGGGTTCTCAGCTCCTTTTCTATCAGTTATATGTAAATCAAATTCTTGTAGCAAGAGAACCCACCTAATGAGTCTAGGTTTAGCATCTTTCTTTTCCATGAGATATTTAATAGCAGCATGATCGGTGTGAATAATAACTTTAGAATCAACAATGTAAGATCTGAATTTATCACAAGCAAACACAACTGCTATTTTTTTTAATAGTAGCATAATTTCTTTGGGCGCTGTCTAGAGTTTTGCTAGCATAATGAATGACATTCAATTTCTTATCAACTCTTTGTCCTAGAACAGCACCAACAACATAATCACTAGCATCATACATGATTTTAAAAGGCAAGTTCCAATCAGGTGGTTGAACAATAGGTGCAGAAGTTAAGGCTTTCTTAAGTGTTTCAAAGGCTTCTACACAATCATCATAAAAAACAAATGGAACATCATTTTGTAAAAGATTTGTAAGAGGCCTAGAAATTTTAGAGAAGTGTTTAATAAACCTCCTACAAAAACCAGCATGACCAAGGAAACTACGAATACCTTTAATATCTTTAGGACATGGCATTTTCTCAATTGCATCAACTTTAGCTTGGTCCACCTCAATACCTCGTTCAGAAATTTTATGCCCCAAGACAATACCTTCATTAACCATAAAGTGGCACTTCTCCCAATTCAAGACAAGATTAGTTTGCTCACATCTCTGCAAAACTCGATCAAGGTTGCTTAAGCAATCATCGAAAGAAGTTCCATAAACAGAAAAATCATCCATGAAAACCTCACCAATCTTTTCACAAAAATCAGAGAATATAGTTGTCATACATCTTTGAAAGGTAGCAGGTCCATTGTATAAACCAAAAGGCATACGTCTATAAGCATAAGTTCCAAAAGGGCAAGTAAAGGTGGTTTTCTCTTGATCAGGTTGTGAAACAGGTATTTGAGAAAAACCAGAATATCCATCAAGAAAACAAAAGTGTGTCTGCTTAGATGATCCCTCCAACATTTGATCAATAAAAGGTAAAGGGTAATGATCTTTTCTAGTTGCTTTATTTAGTTTTCTAAAATCAATTACCATTCTATAGCCAGTAACAATTCTTTGTGGAATAAGTTCATTTTTATCATTAGGAACAATTGTAATACCTCCCTTCTTAGGGACACAATGAGCGGGGCTTACCCATCTACTATCAGCTATGTGATAGATTATACCTGCTTCCAGAAGCTTTAATATTTCAGTTCTTACCACTTCTTTCATCTTAGGATTCAAACGTCATTGATGATCAACAACGGGTTTAGCATCAGGTTCCATATTAATCTTGTGCTGACAGAGAGTGGGACTAATGCCCTTAAGATCGTCAAGAGTATATCCAATAGCAGCACGGTGCTTCTTCAAAAAATTTAATAGTCTTTCTTCTTCATGTTCTGAAAGGTTAGCACTAATAATAACAGGATATATCTTTTTCTCATCAAGATAAGCATATTTCAAAGTGTCAGGCAATTGTTTTAATTCAAACACGGGGTCACCTTTAGGTGGAGGAGAACCTCCTAGAGTTTCAATAGATTATACCTCCAGTCATATAGTGTTCTCAACTTCTTCTACTTCACCTACATGTGGTTTGCCACAAGGTAATGACATGGTGAGTAGTGGTGTTCATTGCAATGATGATAGTGGGCTTATTGTTGATAATCCTTCATCACTTTCTTATTGCAATGCTTCATCTTTGGACTTTAGCACTTTGAGCACTCCAAATGTTTCACATGCTTGTGTTGAGAGTCTGTGCATATCATGTAGAAATTGCTTGACTAAATCTCATGATGATATGCTTCCTATATCTTGTTGCCATGATAAAAATGCATGTATTTCCTTGAGTTGTTGTGCTAACAATGTAGAGGAAACCCAACACTCCATGGAACAAGATGTGGTCTTGAACGGTGCTTCAAGGGATCCTACATCGTCATCTATTGCTTTTTGCCTTATGGCTAAGGCTTCAAAGGTATCTCCTACTTTGAACCCCAATATGTCTCTTGATGATGATGTTAATGCTAATAATGATGAGGATAATGATGAAGAGAGTGATAATGTTGCCTCCTTAAAAACTAAGGGGGAAATGGTTTTTAAAGCTCTTCATAAAAATAAAATTGCTCGTTCCAACATCATGGAAATCATGTCCATTGCCATTGAGGGCAAGAAATATATTGAGGAGTTGGAATCTCATCTCGAGGAGCATGAGGTCACCATTGAGAAAATGGAAGGTCATGAGTGTGATTACGCTAATGAGATTGCGGACCACTCCCAAGCTCTTGAACTTGAACAAACCACCAAGGAATCTCTTGAGGTGACTTTTGCTCTAGAATTATCTAGAGTGAAGTAATCTCATGATAGAGCTCTTGAGGTGGCCAATGATTTTGAAACTAAAAATGAGAAGCTTGAAGTTGCGCATGCTAAACTCCTTGAGGACTTTGGGCACCTCAAAAATGGCTCAATGGTCATTAAGAGTTAGCTCATCAAACTCACCGAGTCTCATGCTCAACTTAAAGCTTCATATGCAAAAGAGCTTGCAAAGTTACCTTCTCCTCTTGTTGTTAATGATGATGCTAGTGCTACTAACTCTTTTTCTTGTGAAGCATCCGTTTTGAAGGAGAATGTTGAGCTAAGGACTCAACTTGCGTTGCTATCTAGCAATTATGGGAAATTGGAAGAAAGTCATGAAAAGCTCACAAGCTCTCATGATGATCTTCTAGTATCCCATAATGTACTAAAGATAGCTCATGAGGCTATGATGACTAAGGTAACATCTAGTGAGCCTCATGTGGATACTAGCACTATTTCAAGTCTAAATGCTATATTGCCATGTGCTAGTCCTCGTAATTCATCCACTCATAATGTTGCTACATCTTGTGATGAATTACTTTCCTTGCCTTGTTGCTCTAACATTGAATCTTATACTTCCTCTAGTACTTTTGTTGAGACTAACCATGTAGAGGAAATCAAAGAGCTCAAGGCCCAAGTCACTTCTTTGAAGATTGACTGGCAAAAGTGTCATGAAGGAAAGTCCACACTCAACAATATCTTGAGTGTGCAAAAATCCCCCAATGACAAAGGTGGACTTGGATTCAACTACAATAAGAAGAAGAAGTCCAAGAGCAACAAGAAGAAGGGCCAAAAACAAGTCAAGAATTCGGCCAAGATTCTTTGCTTCATGTGCAAAATTAAAGGGCATCATGTTAGATCTTGCCCATTGAAGAAGAAGGCCATTAGTAACAAGCAACAAGGGAAGCGGCCACAAGTTCATTCTCATGCTCAACCTCAAGTTGAAGAAAGGCCTCTTCCCAAGAAGACTCAAGCTAATGCTTCTCAAGTTGAGAAATCAAGTGAGAGGAAAGTGAAGACTAGACGTTGCTACTTATGTCGTGAGAAAGGTCACGTCGCTTCTTCATGCAAGAATGGCACCTTATCCAACCCTATTATAATTGATGATGTCTATTCTCTTGGGAAGGATAAGGTTGGCAATGTGTTTGGCAATTTTGTTGGTACTCAAAGTGGTGTCAAGAAAAGAACCATTTGGGTAGCCAAGCCTATTGTGACTAACCTCTTAGGATCCAACTTGGTTGGGGACCAACAAGCTCAAACTTGATCAATAGGTGTTGTTGGAGGTCATTTGAGACTTGGCTACATTATGAAGAATTAAGGGGACTTCATCATTCTTATTGTCTCAAGCCAAGTCAATTGGGTTATCAAGTTTCTATCTTATATCCAATGTGCCTCCTTGCGGTAACTTGTACTTAAATTGTTTACATTGAAAGTTACTTGCCCCTTTGCATGTTTTGGTTTTGTACCTTGCATATGTGTGTATATGTTGTGCTTCCAATTTGCTTGTTGGTTTGCACATCATGTACATTTGAGTATTGTGTTGAGCCTTTTTGCATCTTGTTTGAATCTTAGTTGGCTCTTGTGAGAGATTAATGGAACATCCCATTTTGGGGGAGTGATGTGCTTTGTGCACTTCACAATCCTATAAATGTGTGTACATGAGGAATACCACCTAGTATTGATATTACAAGATTATTTAATCTCTATGTGGTATGTCTTCTCGTGAGAAATTCAAATTCTAAATAGTCCATTAATTATCTCTTGTTGCTTTCTTATTGCCTCTTGTTAAGTTTTCTTTGGTATCACTTTATGGGGGAGTAATGTGCAATGTGCAAATTACAAGCCTAGAAAATGTGTACATTTGAGATATTGTCACCTAGAATTGATATTGTAAATTATCTTGTTCCTAGGTGGCATGTTAGCTCTACAAGTTGCAATTTGCTTTTGTGTTTGGTGTGAAGATGATGTTGGATATCTTTGAAATCTACCACCGGAAATTATTTCCAAATACTTCTTGTCTCTTGACAATTGGTAATCATTTATGTGGTAGAAATTGTTGATCATGTTTACATTGGCCTTTGCTTTTATTTGCCTTATCTCTTGCCTTGGATTGTGTCAACTCCCATTGTATTCCATACCACTTGTGGATCTTGTTAATTTCTTGAGCTTGTCTAGTGTTTTTATAGATATAGTGAAAGTGGTGATCCCATCTTGTGCATTTTGTATTCAAATGCAAATTCTCTATAATGCACATCGCTTGGGGGAGCTATCCTATTTTTCTTAGAATTCTCACCTTGTGATACTTATCAGGTGTGTGTTGGTGGAACGCAAACCATTTCTTTTTGGTACTTTGTGCCATCATGAAACTTTGTACAGCGTTTGGTTTGTTTGGAACCATTCTCTCTTTTGGGAGTTCAACATCTTTCTTTTTGCGTGTATCAATGGATATCTCATTCCTTGATGTATCTTTTAATTGATATCTTCCAAGTGATGATTTCTCCATTTGGTATCCTTTTCACTTGGTTTTCCTTTTTCATTTGGTGTTGGTTCTTGAAAGTCTTTAGCATGCATATTTACTTCATGTATTTTCTTTGGCATGCTTTCTTTCTTTGACCCAATATATAGGGAAACTCCACCAAGTCTCAAATTGGATGAGATGTGCATGATATTTATTTTGATATCTATGTGCACATATTTATGTGGAGTTTGTCCTATGTATTGGTGTTTCTAACTCTTTGGTCCCAATGAGTTTGGGTACCATTTTGTCTATGTTGTTGTTCTAGGAACAATTGGAGATGCATTGGATGCTTGGCTCACTCACAAGGAAGGTGGTGTCACCATGTGCTTTTTGGAGTAAAGCTAGGATGTTCAATGAACTACTATCTAATACCTTCAATTGGTATCTTCTACATCCTTCCAATGCTATCTCGGTAACAACTATCTATTCATGCATTCCTCTCTTGCATTCAACCTTGTGTAGGTTGCATCTTGGCATGATATTCCTTTCTCAAAGCATCCCAACGATGATCTCTTGTTGCTAGTTGTGATGTCTTTGGCGGAGGTGTGGTAGGAGTTCATTTATATACAATAAGACCATATCTAGCCATGTGCTATGCTTTCAAGCAAACATCTTATTGGTATATTTATGACTTCCTTGTGGATATCTTGTTCTTTCCTTTGTGTAACTATTTCATGTGTTCATCCTTCTTTGTGGATTGATATCATCATGATTTTGATCTACCTAGAATCTTATACACTTGAGAGAACTTACATCTCTAGTTGATATCCTTATTCTTTCATGTCCACCTTTTTCCTTGGTGGTTTCATGAAAGGATTTATCTTGAGTGCGGGTCTTATATCGTTGCACCTTGATGCACTCTTTTGTGGTGAAGATTCTTTTTCTCTTGCTTGTCTTGACGAGGCTTTCCATTTCGTTTGGTATCCCTCCTCTTGACAAAGCCATCATTGTCTATCTTCACCATGGGGCGTCACAAGTTTTGGTTTTTAAGTTGCTTTTTGGAGAGCTTGTGAACCCATTTGCTAGTTGAGTGTGTGTGTGGGAAGGACATGTCTTGCACCTTGTATCTCATTATTTAAGACTATGTTGATGCTTAATGCTCATCCATATATTAGTCTTATCAAGTGCTTTTCCATGACTCACACACATCCTTTTGGTTGAGCCCATTCGTAAGTTGCCTCTTTTACATGTTGCTCAACCATGTGCTTGTTGCAAGAGCTATGCCTTGTCTCTTATCTTAGCCCACTTGCACTTGTTGTGAGTTTGTATTGATTTGGGGGAGTGATGATCCTATTTTGTGCATTTGGTATCATAATGCAAATATTCTAAGTAGTGCACAAATCATGGGGAGCTTCACTAGTGTCTTTAGAACACTCCATTGCTCTCTTGCAAGTGTTAGGCTGAAATTTTCTATTTGCTCTCTTGCACTTGTCGTGAGGTTCTAGTGATTTTGGGGGAGTGACGATCCTATTTTGTGCTTGTTGTATCCAAATACAAAACTAAATAATGCACAAAACATGGGGAGCTTCTCTAGTTTCTATAGAACACTTCTATGCTCTTATCATAATATCTTTTTTTCATGTGGCTCATAGGATCATTGGTTTAGTTGGTTCAATTGGTATCTTTTGATTGCTTGTTTCAGTTGGTGTCTTTTGATTGCTTGATTGCTTGTTTCTCTCTTTGTTATGTCTTTGTGGCATATCATCCTTTTGCAATCTTTGGATCCTCAATATAGTATGTCTTCCTCCAAGTATTTACATTTGGGTATGTGTATTGCATTCCTCTCTTCTTGACAAATACACAATTTATGGAGGAACACTTTTTATATTGGCCTTCTAAGCTTTTCGCCCATTTTGGCAATCGATGCTAATGGGGGAGAAGTTTCAGAGAGTTTTCTGGAGAAGTTTACAGAGTTATTTCTTCTTGCTTTGGTTTTGTTCCTTAGCATTTGCATCTCATACGCATGCATCATTGGTTGTTGCATTGCATGGTTGGTGATGCATAATTCCTTGTATAAACTCTCCTGAAAGTGATTGTCATCAATTACCAAAATGGGGGAGATTGAAAGAACATGCGGTGCCCCCATGTTTGGTTTTGGCAATTGATGAAAATCTCTATGGACTAATGGTTGTCTTGAGTTATATTTGAAGGATTTGTCCATAGGAATTTCTTGAAGTCCATTTGTTGGTTTCAAGGAGTTTATATGTTGACCAATATGCTATTCAAGGAATTATCCAAAGAGTGGTCATGTAGAAGACACGATACAAGGTTGATCAAGACTAAGTCAAGAGTGAATCAAGTTGATCAACACACAAAGCGTACAAGATGTACCGAGAGGGATCAAGTGATCCCATGGTATGGTAAGCGTTGTCCATTACGCTTTGTGTACTAACCCATGATTTACGTGTGAGTTCTATGTGGGGTTAGGTTTGTTTCCATGGGTTTGCATCAAGAGGAAGATCTCATACAACACATGGAGGATGACATCAAGTGGTGATCGTCATCAAGATTGCGGTGTGCAAGTTCAAGTGGAGCATCACGAAGAGATCATCCTTGAAGCTTGCTGTCCATTGTGGTGTCAATGGACTTGTGAAGATGTGCCAAAGAGTGGCTCACCCATAGTGGAGTATGGGGGAGCAATCAACTAGTCTTCATTGAGCCAATGCAATCAAGAAAGGTGGTCCAACTTGAGGGAGTCAAGATCGTCATCATCTAGCTCAAGTGGACTATGTGCAAGGCAAAGGTTTGCCCTTGATAGGTTTTCTATTTTACCGGTCTCATGGTGGTAGTTGGGAGACCGAGTTATAGGATTGATTGCCGTACTATCAAGGGGGGCTCTCGATGAGTAGCTTGATCGTATCGTTCATAGAGAGCTCAAACCATTGCATACTTGCATCATCTTTATTGGTTCTTGTTTTGGTTTTTCTCCTTGTAAGATTTGGAGCTTATGGTCATTTTCATGACAAGCTCGAGTTCGTTGAAAACAGAGTTCACATGCATCTTATATGATGTTTTCGATGTTGGGGTTTTTGCCGGTTCTCTTTGTGAGTCTTAGAGCTTATGGTCATCTTGATGACAAGCTCGAGTTCTTCGAAAACGGAGTTCACATGCATCTTCTATGATGTTTTCGATGTTGGAGGTTATGCCGGTTCTTCTCTTTTGGAGGTTTCACTCCTCTATATCTTAGGCATACCTCCCCTGCCTCTTCTTACTATAATCAGTCGTTGTTGGATGCTACTCGTCGTCATCTATCCAACAAGCTTGAGTTTGCTCAATTCGGAGCTCATATGCAGAAGTTGTGGCAGTTTAGGCTTTATTGCATCCTCTGTTTTCTCTGTTGTGTTCCTGAAAGCCTCAAGCAGTAGTACTGCTCTCTAGAGCGGTAGTACCGCTTGTAAGTGGCAGTACCGCGGACCTGTGCCGCGCGTAGTACCGCTGCTTCTGGGGATGCGTTTTTTCGTGTCGGGTTTCGCGGTAGTTGAGCGGTAGTACCTCTTATAAGCGGTAAGCGGTACTACGTCTCCACCCGAGCGGTAGTACCTCTTATAAGCGTTAAGCGGTACTACCTCTCTGGCAGAACTACAACTCGTGTTTTTCTCTCTCGTTGGGCTGTTTTGACCATGCTAAGCGGTAGTACCGCTCCTCCAAGCGGTAGTTGATGTCTACTACACAACTTGTTCTTGTAGACTCGTGTTGGGCCTCCAAGCACAGAGTTTTGTAGGACAGTAGCAAATATCCCTCAAGTGGATGACCTAAGGTTTATCAATCCGTGGGAGGTGTAGGATGAAGATGGTCTCTCTCAAACAACCCAGCAACCAAATAATAAAAAGTCTCTTGTGTCCCCAACACACCCAATACAATGTCAAATTGTATAGGTGCACTAGTTCGGCGAAGAGATAGTGATAAAAGTGTAATATGGATGGTAGAAATATATTTTTGTAATCTGAAAATAAAAAAACAGCAATCTGCCTAAACCACACTGTAGAAAATTTATTATAGCTTACTATGCAAAAAAGTTCAACCTTTTATCACATTCTGACTTTATTAGAGAATTTTTGCAACAGCGATAAACTTTCTGTTTTGAAACAGCAACTCATATACTTGCAAAATAAGCATGGAAAAGGCTATACTTGATATTTTTATTGAAGTAAAAGATGCAAAACATTATTATAGATAACAGCAAGCAAATATTAATAAAATAAAATGACGCTCCAAGCAAAACACATATCATGTGACGAATGAAAACATAGCTCCAAGTGAGGTTACCGATAATGTTGGAGACGAAAGAGGGGATGCCTTCTAGGGCATCCCCAAGCTTAGTTGCTTGGATCTTCCTTGAATATTACCTTGGGGGTTCCTTGGGCATCCCCAAGATTAGGGTCTTGTCACTCCTTATTCTCCTCATATCGATATCTCACCCAAAACTTGAAAACTTCAATCACACAAAACTTAACGGAACTTCGTGAGATGGATCAGTATGATAAAGACAAATCATTCACTTTGGTACTGTCAAAGACAAGATTCATAATTGTTTCCACACAATGCCTACTGTAGCATATCATTTTCACAATTTATATTGAGCAATATAAGCCATAGAAACTAGGTAACAAGAAAACTATGCATTGAAAACAGAATCTGTCAAAAACAGAATAGTACGTCAAGATCTGAATATTACTCATACTTCTGCACCTACAAAAATTCTGAAAAATTAGGACAATGTATAAATTTGTATACCCATCAACTGTAAAAAATTCAGAGTTTTTCGACGCACCAGTGAAATAAAACAATTCTTTTACTGGGCGCAAAACTTTCTGTTTTTGCACAGAATCAAGTCAACTATCATCCACACTATCCCAAAGGCTTTACTTGGTACTTTATTGAAATAAAAGTTATAAAACATTATTACTACAGTATCCTAATCATGTGAACACACAAAAACAGTAGGGGTAAATGTTGGGTTGTCTCCCAACAAGCGCTTTTCTTTAATGCCTTTTAGCTAGGCATGATGATTTCAATGATGCTCGCATAAAAGATAGGAATTGAAACACAAAGAGAGCATGATGAATCATAAGTTCCTCTCTCATAATAATTTTCAGTAGCATCATGAATAGATTCATCAATATAACCATCACATAAAGCATTCTTTTCATGATCCACAAGCATAGAAATTTTATTACTCTCCACATAAGAAAATTTCTTCTCATTCACAATGGTGGGAGTATCATATGAAACTCGAATGCTATAAATTGTTTCCACATTAAAAGAGTAATGTTCAGGAAAAGGGTAGTCATAACTATGACAAGTTTTATAAACATAATCATCACTACTTTTTAGAACATAAGTATCATCACAATAATCATCATAAGTAGCAACTTTATTCTGATCATAGATAGGAGGCATGCAACCATCATAGCAAATTTGATCATTCAAAGTAGGGGGGCTAAAAAGATCATATTTATTAAGCATAGCATCCCCAAGCTTGGGACAAACATTAATTGCAGCAAATAAATTCTCAAACATGTCATTCTCATCAAACATAGCATCCCCAAGCTTGTGGCTTGGCATATCATAAGCATAATCACTCTCATCATTAATAGTATGAATAGCACCAACAGTATAACAATTGCTATCATCATAATTTCCCAAGTTGGTGCCAAAAAGATTTCCAAGATTATAAGAAGTATCATTATCTTCCCAATCATAATCATCACAACAGGCTATAGGCATAACAAAATCATCATCAAGTGCATCATCTTCCACAATTATTTTTGATTCGTTTTCATGAGGCACAACAATAATAGGAGCAACATTATTTGGGAGAGATACCTTTTTACCTCTATTCTTTCTTCTTTTCTTCTTCTTCACCACATCATGTGTGGGTTTAATTAATTTTTTCAAGCTTCTTGTTAAAGAGGTTGATTGGATAGGAAGCTCCTCCTTGTTACCTGATTCATCATAATAAACACTAGGAGGGTATTGGGAAATATTTTCCCTTTCATTAGTACTCTCTTCATATTCTATTTGTTTTCTTGTCTTTAGATAGTTGGCAATATAAGGATTCTCAATGCAATATACTGCACAAAACATATAAATTTCCTCTAGCTCAAAATCAAGAAATCTCTCGAGATTAAATTTTGGAATACCCTCAGTTATACGTTTCATTTCTTCATACCCCAAAAGAAGACTAAACTCTTTATGATGCTCAAGGGTAATCAAGTTATCACAATTTTTGGACACGATTTGATCGTGAAACAATTTGCATTGGAGATTTAAATGACCATGTTCATTACAAAGTTCAGAAGGATGGCGAAAAAAATTAAATCTTTCAGCACAATCATCTAGCCTCTCTTGCAACTTTTTCGTTTCTAAATATTTATGCTTCTTACAAAATCTATCTTCCCTTCTTGGTGTGCATTTGCACTCCCAATTCACTCCGCAAAAAATGACATGCTTAAAGGAAACATTTTTGTCATGACTTGTGCAATCATCATTAGCATTTTGGATATTCAAAGAATTCATACTAACAACATTGCAATCATGCTCATCATTCAAAGATTTTTCGTCAAACATTTTATAGAATTCTTCCTCTATCAATTGAGCACAATTTTCCTTTCCATCATTTTCACGAAAGACATTATAAAAATGAACAATATGATGCAACCTCAATTCCATTTTTTTGTAGTTTTCTTTTATAAACCAAACTAGTGATAAAATAAGAAACTAAAAGATTCAATTGCAAGATCTAAAGATATACTTTCATGCACTCACCTCCCCGGCAACGGCGCAAGAAAAGAGCTTCGTTGACGGGGTGTGAGTACCGCTTACCTAACCTCCCCGGCAGCGGCGCCAGAAAAGAGCTTGATGTCTACCACACACCTTGTTCTTGTAGACTCGTGTTGGGCCTCCAAGCGCAGAGTTTTGTAGGACAGTAGCAAATTTCCCTCAAGTGCATGACCTAAGGTTTATCAATCCGTGGGAGGCGTAGGATGAAGATGGTATCTCTCAAACAACCCTGCAACCAAATAATAAAAAGTCTCTTATGTCCCCAACACACCCAATACAATGTCAAATTGTATAGGTGCACTAGTTCGGCGAAGAGATGGTGATAAAAGTGTAATATGGATGGTAGAAATATATTTTTGTAATCTGAAAATAAAAAAACAGCAAGGTAGCAATTGGTAAAACAGAGCACAAACGGTATTGCAATGCTTGAAAATGAGGCCTAGGGTGCGTACTTTTGCTAGTGTAATCTCTCAACAATGCTAATATAATTGGATCATATAACCTTCCCTCAACGTGCGATGAAGAATCACTCCAAAGTTCCTATCTAGCGGAGAACATAAGAAGAAATTGTTTGTAGGGTACGAAACCACCTTAAAGTTATTCTTTCCGTTCGATCTATTCAAGAGTTCGTACTAAAATAACGCAAAGTTATTCTTTCCGTTCGATCTATCCCAGAGTTCGTACTAAAATAACACCATATGATATGCATTAACCAACTCTAATGTCACCTAGATACTCCAATGTCACCACAAGTATCCATGAGTTAATTATATGATACGCATCAAACAATTTCAGATTCATAATACTCAATCCAACACAAAGAACCTCAAAGAGTGCCCCAAGATTTCTACCGGAGAAACAAAGACAAAAACGTGCATCAACCCCTATGCATAGATTACCCCAATGTCACCTCAGGAATCCGCGAGTTGAGTGCCAAAACACATATCAAGTGAATCAATATGATACCCCATTGTCACCATGGGTATTCATAGCAAGACATACATCAAGTGTTCTCAAATCCATAAAAGTATTCAATCCGATAAGAACAAAATCTCAAAGGGAAAACTCAATTCACAACAAGATAGAGAGGGGAAAACACCATATGATCCAACTATATTAACAAAGCCCTTGATACATCAAGATCATGACATCTCAAGAACACGAGAGAGAGAGAGATTAAACACATAGCTACTGGTACAAACCCTCAACCCCGATGGTGGACTACTCCCTCCTCATCATGGTGGCCGCCGGGATGATGAAGATGGCCACCGGTGATGATTTCCCCCTCCGGCAGGGTGCCGGAACGGGGTCTAGATTGGTTTTTCGTCGCTACAGAGGCTTGCGGCGGCGGAACTTCTGATCTAGGGCTACCCCGAGGGTTTTTGGAATATTTGGCAATTTATAGGGTGAAAAGGCGGTGCGGGAGGCCACCGAGGTGGGCACAACCCACCGGGGCGCGCCTGGGGGCCCAGGCGCGCCCTGGTGGGTTGTGCCCCCCTTGGGGCACCCCCCAGGTGCTGCTCTGGCCCATTGGATGTCTTCTGGTCCATAAAAAATCCACAAAAAGTTTCGCTGCGTTTGGACTCTGTTTGCTATTGATTTTCTGCGATGTGAAAAACAAACATTAAACAACAACTAGCACTGGGCACTATGTCAATAAGTTAGTCCCAAAAAATGATATAAAGTTGCTATAAAATGATTGTAAAACATCCAAGAATGATAATATAGTAGCATGAATACTTCATAAATTATAGATACGTTGGAGACGTATCAGTAGTACCACATGTGCATGACCTGAGCACATCATGGTTGGATTCGGGAGGTCCTATAAAAGGGGGTCTTCTACCCCATTGAACCTTATCTCTTGAGCTCGTGTTCTTCCCTCATTGTTGACCTTCTTCGAGCTTGCTTTCTCTCAATCCCTCTATGGATTCTTGCTAGTTTTTGGGGGAAAAGAGAGAGGAGATCTAGATCCACATTTCCACCAATCATTTTCTCCTCTATGTGAGGGGAACCCCTTGGATCTAGATCTTGGAGTTCTTCGTGTTCTCTTCTTCATTCTTCCTCTCAATTTCCTCCCTAGCATTAGTTGCTTTGGTGGGATTTGGGAGAGAAGGACTTGGGCACTCCGTGTGCCCTTGCCATTGCATTTGGTGCATCGGTTTGAGTTCTCCACGGTGATACGTGGAAGTTTCAAGTTGAGAAGCTTATTACTCTTGGGTGCTTGGTGTAACACCCCCTGTATTAAGCTACAGAGATCACCCTTTTGATGAGGCCATGTCATCATGATTAATAGTGCATAATCATCATTAGCATCATATTGCATTTCAACTCCTAAGTCAAATTCAAATTTAAATGAAAGTGGGATATAAAAGTTGTCCAACATAGAAACTAAAATGTCAGATAAATAACAAATATTCCAGAGGCTATTCTAAAATTGAAACCAACATCATTGGAATTGGATAAGTGACTCGAACAACCTCAAACAGTGGATGAAGATAATATTTAATAACCATTTATTAAATCTGAAATAAATATGGAATTATGTTTTGTCCAAACTAATTTTAGGTGTTAAGGAATAATGCAATGGTATTTATGAAATAGGTCACACTTTTTACAAAAACCATTTGGGGCCTAAACATTTAACAGTAGAGAAAAGAGATTAAAGAAAAGGAAAAAGAAACAGAAAGGAAAAAAAAGAGCAACACCACCCCCCCCCCCCCCGACTGGGCCTCGGCCCAGCAAGCCACCGGGCCGCCAGGCGGCCCAGCCGGCACCTACTTAGCCGGCCAACCCCCCCCCGGCCAAACCCTAACCCTACCCCGTCCCCCCCCCTCTCCCCTCGATCTCTCCTCCTCCCCCCCCCATCTGGATCGGGCGATCCCCCGATCCGTCCGCCTCCTCGTCGACGCCGCTCGCCGACGCCGCCCCGTCGCCGCCTCCCCCTCGTCAGCCCCCACCTCCCGATCCAGATCGGGATCGGGATCGCGGGAACGACCCCGTCCCTCGGTCGCGGCGACGAGCCGCGCCGCCTCGCCGTCGCCGTTGGACGCCGCCGCCCGGATCCCGCTCTCCCTCGCCGGCCGGCTCCCTCGACGCCGCTCGCCCCGACGCGCCCGACCGCGCTGCCTCGCCCTCGCCGCACGACGCCACCGGCCGGAGCTCTCCCTCGCCGGTCTGCCTCGTCTACGTCGCCGCCTTGTCCCCGCCGGCCTGCCTCCCCGTCGCCGTCGTCCTCGTCGACCACCCCGACCCCCGCTGCCCCGTCCCTACGGATCCCGGTGAGGCCTCGGGCCTCTCCCCCCCTCTCTGCTCGCGCACGCGCCCGCGCTCCCTGGCCTCGCCGCGCCGCGCTCCGGCCTTGGCCTCGCCTCTGTCGCACCCGCGTCGCTCCTCGCCGCCAACCGCCCGCTCCGGCCCCCCCGCTTCGCCTCCGCGCGACCGCCGCCCGCTGCCGCTCCAGCCACCGCGCTGCCGCCCGCGGCCGCTCCAGCCACCGCGCCGCCGTCCCGCCTCCGGCCCTGCCGTGGCCTCGCCGGCGCCCGCGCCCGCCGACCGCCCGTGCGTCCCCTTTTGGGCACCGGACATGTCCGGTCCCGAAAGGGGCACGCCCCGGACGTGTCCGCCCCTGGGCCACTGCCCAGTGGGGCCCGAACCCCTGTGGCGCTGACGAATGGGGCCCACGGCCCAGAAACAGTTTTAAGAAAATAGAAATAAAAATAAATAATTAAAATAATTAAAATAATTAATTAATTAATTAATTAATTAATTAGTTAATTAATCCTGATTAGGTTAATCTAATTAACTAATTAGTGTTAATTAAACAGTAATCAGTAATTAAATTAATTAAACCTAATTAACCTAACAGCCTATGACAGGTGGGACCCACCCTGTCAGGTGACTGCTGACGTCAGCATGATGTCATGCTGACGTCATCAATTACTGTTTCGGATAATGTTGATTTAAATAATTAAATAAATTCCAGAAATTAATAAAAACTTTAGAAAATCATATCTTTTAAACCGTAACTCCGATGAAAATATTTTATACATGAAACTTGCTCAGAACGACGATACGAACCCGGATACGCCCTCGGTATCTCCGTCAGACGCCCGCAGCTATGAGAACGTTGAACAATTAGACCGATTTCGATAAATGAATAGTGTCCAACCCTAATTAAATAAATCCGAATAAATTCCTAAATTAACTAAATCGCTTAGTTAGGCTGTATATCACCCCGGCATATCATTTAGACATGTCATGCATCCCTGTTGCATGATTGCCGTGTGTTTACTGTTTCTTCCCCCTCTTCTCTTCGGTAGACTACGAGACCGACGCAGCTGCTGGTGCCCCGACCGACTACGTTGTTGACGACCCCTACTTGCCAGAGCAACCAGGCAAGCCCCCCCCTTGATCACCAGATATCGCCTATTCTCCTCTATACTGCTTGCATTAGAGTAGTGTAGCATGATACTGCTTTCGGTTAATCCTATTCTGCTGCATAGCCTGTCACTGTTGCTACATCTGTTGATACCTTACCTGCAATCCTAAATGCCTAGTGTAGGATGCTAGTTTATCATCATTGGCCCTGCATTCTTGTCAGTCTGCCTTGCTATACTATCGGGCCGTGATCACTCGGGAGGTGATCACGGGTGTATACTATACATATATGCATACTATACAGATGGTGACTAAAGTCGGGTCGGCTCGAAGAGTACCCGCGAGTGATTCACGGATTGGGGGCTGAAAGGACCTTTGTCCCAACGGCCCTTTGAGTGGATCTTTGTGGCGAAGCGACAGGGCAGGTTGTGACCACCTAGGAGACAGGTGGGCCAGGCCCTGGTCGGCGTTCGCGTTTACTTCATAATAACACGCTTAACGAGATTGGATATTTGATCTGAGTCTGGCCACTGGCCTATACGCACTAACCAACTACGCGGGAGTAGTTATGGGTATCCCGGCGTCGTGGTATCAGCTGAAGCCTTCTTGACGTCAGCGACCGAGCGGCGCGCGCCGTGTTGGACCGCGCTAACGTAACCGCCGTGATCGTGTGGGTTGCTAGGTCTGCTCGCGGCCGCGTACGCAACGTGCAGGAGCGCACTGGGCGATGGGCCCAGACCCCAGGGTGCCTAGGATTAGTCTGGCGTGCTGACCTCTCTGTTGAGCCTAGGTGGGGCTGCGACGTGTGGATCTTCCGAGGCCGGGCATGACCCAGGAAAGTGTGTCCGGCCAAAGGGGATCGAGCGTGTTGGGGAATATGTGGTGCACCCCTGCAGGGAAGTTTATCTATTCGAATAGCCGTGTCCCTCGGTAAAAGGACGACCCGGAGTTGTATTCCGACCTCATGACAACTAGAAATGGATACTTAATAAAACACACCCTTACAAGTGACAGATATAACCCGGTGGTCGCTCTCTCGCATGGTGGCGACGAGAGGATCGACGGGTAGGATTATGCTATACGTTGTTGTTTGGTTAACTTCCAACTAATCTCTTCTATTGCTTCAAGATGGAGGCTGCCAGAAGCGTAGTCTTCGACAGGACTAGCTATCCCCCTCTTATTCTGGCATTCTGCAGTTCAGTCCACCGATATTGCCTCTTTACACATATACCATGCATATGTAGTATAGATCCTTGCTTGCGAGTACTTTGGATGAGTACTCACGGTTGCTTTTCCCCTCCTTTTCCCCTTTTCCCTTCTTGCTGGTTGTCGCAACCAGATGTTGGAGCCCAGGAGCCAGACGCCACCTTCGACGACTACTACCACCAGGACGGAGCCTACTACTACGTCCAGGACGCCGACGACCAGGAGTAGTTAGGAGGATCCCAGGCAGGAGGCCCTGTGCCTGTTCGATCTGTTGTATCCCTGTTTGTGCTAGCCATCTTATGGCACCTTGTTTAACCTATGTCTGTACTCAGATATTGTTGCTTCCGCTGACTCGTCTATGATCGAGCATTTGTATTCGAGCCCTCGTGGCCCCTGGCTTGTATTATGATGCTTGTATGACTTATTTATGTTTTAGAGTTGTGTTGTGATATCTTCCCGTGAGTCCCTGATCTTGATCGTACACGTTTGCGTGCATGATTAGTGTACGATCGAGCCGGGGGCGCCACACTTGGTACCCTTGAGCTTGTTCCTCTTGGGTGCCTTGGTGCCCTAAACGGTTGGTGGTGTTCGGAGCTCAATCATTGTGGTGTAAAGCTCCGAGCAAGCGTCAGGGTCTCAATTAGGTTGTGGAGATCACCCCGAGCAATTTGACGGGTTCCGATGACCGCCCCGAAGGGTTGTCAAAGTGTACGGGTTCGGTGACCGCCCCCAAGGGTTGCCATTTGTACGGGTTCGGTGGCCGCCCTCAAGGGTCCCTTAGTGGAATAACGGCATCTTGCAATGTGCGAGGGCGTGAGGAGATTACGGTGGCCCTAGTGGCTTCTTGGGGAGCATTGTGCCTCCACACCGCTCCAAACAAAGATTAGCATCCGCAAGGGTGTGAACTTCGGGATACATCGTCGTCTCCGCGTACCTCGGTTATCTCTTACTCGAGCCCTTTACTTATGCACCTTACTTTGTGATAGCCATAGTGTTTCATGTTATATATATTGCTATCACTTAGTTGTTTATCTTGCTTAGCATAAGTTGTTGATGCACATAGGTGAGCCTAGTTGTAGGTTTTGTGCTTGACAAATTAACCGTTAGGTTTATTCCGCATTTGTTCAAGCCTAAACCGTAATTATTTTAAAAGCGCCTATTCACCCCCCCCTCTAGGCGACATCCATGATCTTTCAACAACGGGTTTAGCTTCAGGTTCCATATTAATCTTGTGCTGACAGAGAGTGTGACTAATGCCCTTAAGATCATCAAGAGTATATCCAATAGCAGCACGGTGCTTCTTCAGAATTTTTATTAGTCTTTCTTCTTCATGTTCTGATAGGTTAGCACTAATAATAACAGGATATATCTTTTTCTCATCGAGATATGCATATTTCAAAGTGTCAGGAAATTGTTTTAATTCAAACACAGGATCACCTTTAGGTGGAGGAGGACCTCCTGGAGTTTCAATAGGCAAATTGTGTTTGAGCAGAGGTCGTTGTTCAAAGAAAATTTTGTATATCTCATTTCTTTCTTGCATATGCATATCATTTTCATGGTCTAGCAAATATTGTTCTAGTGGATCAGTAGGAGGCACGGCAATAGAAGCAAGAGCAATTATTTCATCCTTACTAGGTAATTCTTTCTTATGAGGTTGTCTATTAAACTTGAAAAATTAAACTCATGAGACTAATCACCAAAGCTAACACTGACAGTTTGTTTATGGCAATCTATAGCGGCCTAGACAGTGTTCAAGAACGGTCTACCAAAGATAATGGGACAAAAGTCATCTTGTGGGGAACCAAGAACTAGAAAATCAGTAGGATATTTTATTTTCCCACACAAGACTTCAACATCTCTAACAATCCCAAGTGGTGTAATGGTGTCTCTATTAGCAAGTTTAATAGTGACATCTATGTCTTCTATTTCAGCGGGTACTATGTCATTCATAATTTCTTGGTATAAGGTAAAAGGAATAGCACTCACGCTAGCACCTAAGTCACATAAACCATGATAACAATGATCTCCTATTTTAACTGAGACAACAGCCATGCCAACAACAGGTCTATCTTTATCTTTTTCATCAGGTTTGGCAATTCTAGCAGCTTCATCGCAAAAGTAAATAACATGCCCATCAATATTTTCTACCAGGAGATCTTTAATCATAGCAACACTAGGTTCTACTTTAATTTGTTCAGCGGGTTTAGGTGCTCTAATATTACTTTTGCGAACCACAGTTGAAACCTTAGCATGTTCCTTTATCCTAACAGGGAAAGGTGGGTTTTCAATATAAGCGGTAGGCACAACTGGATCAACATTGTTAATAATAGTTGCATCTTTAGCTATGATGGGTTCTTTAATTTCTGCTTTAATAGGGGGATGATATTTAAACCACTTCTCTTTGGGGAGATTAATCTGAGTAGCAAATGATTCACAAAAAGAGGCTACTATCTTAGAGTCACGTCCATATTTAGTGCTAAACTTGTGAAAAGCATCGGTATTCATAAAGGATTTAACACAATCAAATTCAAGCTTAATACCTGACTCTTTACCTTCGTCGAGTTCCCAATCTTCAGAGTTGCATTTAATTCTTTCTAAAAGATCCCACCTGAATTCAAAAGTCTTCTTCATAAAACAACCAGTGCAAGAAGTATCGAGCATGGATTGATCATCACGAGAAAGCCGAGCATAAAAATTCTGAATGATAATTTCTCTAGAGAGATCATGATTGGGCATGAATATAACATTGAATTCAGCCTCCCCCAAGCTAGAGCGATACTTTCTCCTTCACGAGGCCAAAAATTATATATATAATTCCGATCATGATGAACTAGATGCATAGGATAATTTTTTTGGTGAAATTCCAATTTCAGTCGATTCCAGTTCCAAGATCCAATATCATGTCAATGCTTTTTCCCTTCAAAGATAAAGGGAAACCCTTCTTCTTAGCTTCATCTCCGGATAAACCTGCAACTTAAATAATCCACAAATTTCATCCACATATATCAAGTGCATATCAGGATGTTCGGTTCCATCTCCTGCATAAGGATTAGCTAGCAGTTGTTCTATCATACCCGAAGGAATTTCATAACCAATATTTTCAGTAGGTGCAGTAGGTTGAGGGGTAGCTAATTGTGGTTCTGGTTGAGGTGAAGATACCCCAAACAAACCCCTCAAAGGATGATTCTCCATAGTAACAAGTGACAATAAATTAGAGCACGTAGTAATAATTTTTCCTTACCAATTTCCACTTACCAAGAGCGCTTCCCTCCCCAGCAACGGTGCTAGAAAAGAGCCTTGATGACCCACAAGTATAGGGGATCAATCGTAGTCCTTTCGATAAGTAAGAGTGTCGAACCCAACGAGGAGCAGAAGGAAATGACAAGTGGTTTTCAGCAAGGTATTTTCTGCAAGAACTGAAATAGTCGGTAACAAGTAGTTTGATAGCAAGATAATTTGTGACAATCAAGTAACGGTAATGGTAAATAAAGTGCAGCAAGGTAGCCCAATCCTTTTGTGGCAAAGGACAGGCCAAAACGGTCTCTTATGATAAGCGAAGCGTTCTTGAGGGTACACGGGAATTTCATCTAGTCACTTTCATCATGTTGGTTTGATTCGTGTTTGCTACTTTGATAATTTGATATGTGGGTGGACCAGTGCTTAGGTGTTGTTCTTACGTGAACAAACCTCCTAATTATGATTAACCCCCTCGCAAGCATCCGCAACTACGAGAAAAGTATTATGATAAAATCTAACCATAGCATTAAACTTTTGGATCCAAATCAGTCCCTTACGAAGTAGCGCATAAACTAGGGTTTAAGCTTCTGTCACTCTAGCAACCCATCATCTAATAACTACTTCACAATGCATTCCCTTAGGCCCAAATATGGTGAAGTGCCATGTAGTAGACGTTCACATGACACCACTAAGGGAATAACAACATACACATCATCAAAATATCGAACACATATCAAGTTCACATGATTACTTGCAACATGACTTCTCCCGTGACCTCAATAACAAAAGTAACTACTCACAAATAATAATCATGCTCAAGATCAGAGGGGTATTAAATAGCATAATGGATCTGAACATATAATCTTCCACCAAATAAACCATATAGTAATCAACTACAAGATGTAATCAACACTACTAGTCACCCACAAGTACCAATCTAAGGTTCCGGTACAAAGAATGAACACAAGAGATGAACTAGGGTTTGAGAGGAGATAGTGCTGTTGAAGATGTTGATAGAGATAGCCCTCCCAAAGATGGGAGAGTTGTTGGTGATGACGATGGCGATGATTTCCCCCTCCGGGAGGGAAGTTCCCCCGGCGGAATCGCTCCGCCGGAGGGCAAAAGTGCTCCTGCCCAAGTTCTGCCTCGAGACGGCGGCGCTTCATCCCGAAAGTCCACCCCTGATTTTTTCTAGGTCAAAATGACCTATATACCAGAAGATGGGCACCGGAGGTGGGCCAAGGAGGGCACAACCCACCAGGGCGAGCCTGGGGGCCTGGAGCGCCCAGGTGGGTTGTGCCCACCTGGTGGGCCTCCTCCGGTAGTTATTTGCTCCAGTATTTTTCATATATTGCAAAATAATTCTTCATAAATGTTCAGCTCATTTGGAGATGTGCAGAATAGGTAACTCTGACGTAGCTTTTTCAGGTCCAGAATTCCAGCTGCCGGTATTCTCCCTCTTTGGATAAACCTTGCATATTATGAGAGAAAAGGCATTAGAATTACTCCTAGAAGCATTATTATGCAATTAGGAAAACATGATGCAAAATGGATGTATCTGTCACCAAGTTGAGGAAGAGAAGTGACTTCTTGATCCTCTTCCATGGCGTCCACTCTTTTTAGGTCGGCTTCTATTTCTTCCTCCGTAGACCACCCAAAGGGGTCAGCTTCACCGTATGCTCTTGGACCCGGTGTTGGGTGAGAAACCTGACTCTCCCCGACTGATTCTTGCAAACCCATATCGCCCTAAGTCTGCCACAGAAATAGCTCGAAACAAGAACAGAGGATATTCTCATGATACGATGGTCAAAACCTTCGGGAGTATATATAATGAATTTTTACTGAGCAAAACAAGTAATCTGGGAGAAAACGGAGTCCGGAGGGCACCACAAGCTCGGGAGGCACGCCCAGGGGGATAGGGCGCGCCCCCAGGCTTGTCGCTTGCTCGTGCGCTTTCCGGACTACTTGTTATTTTCCTAATTTTTTAAGTATTCCAAAACGGAGTAGAATTGCTTTTATGGAACTTTTGGAGTCGGTTTACTTACCGAATCACATACCTATTCCTTTTCAGGGTTCTGGAGCGTTCTGGAAGGTTTCCTTTATGTACTCCTCGGGCGTTATGGAATGAATAATGTTAGTCTCAACATTTGTAGGCGTACCTAAGATATACTGTTTGATTCTTTTCCCGTTCACCACCTTCGGGTTAGTGCCTTCGGCGTTGTTGATCTTGATAGCACCAGAATGATAAACTTCTTCGATATTGTAAGGCCCTTCCCATTTGGAGAGAATTTTTCCTGCAAAAAAATCTTAAACGAGAATTGTATAGCAAGACTTGGTCACCTACATTAAATTCCCACTTTTGTATTCTTTTGTCGTGCCATCTTTTAACCTTTTCTTTAAACAACTTAGCGTTTTCATAGGCTTGGGTTCTCCATTCGTCAAGTGAGCTAATGTCAAATAACCTCTTTTCACCGGCAAGTTTAAAATCATAGTTGAGTTCTTTAATTGCCCAATAAGCTTTATGTTCTAATTCAAGTGGTAAGTGACATGCTTTTCCATAAACCATTTTATATGGAGACATACCCATAGGATTTTTATAGCAGTTCTATAAGCCCGTAGTGCATCATCTAGTTTCTTAGGCTAAATTTTCATGGATATGTTAACAGTCTTCTGCAAGATCAAATTTATTTCCCTATTGCTTAGTTCTACTTGACTGCTAGACTGAGGATGATAAGGAGATGCAATTCTATGTTAATGTCATATTTAGCAAGAAGTCTACGAAAAGCACAATGAATGAAGTGTGAACCACCGTCTGTCCACTACTGTAGGATGATGCTAACACAACACTACGATCAGAGACCCTTTGACCAAACTGTGTGCGATGCATTAATCAGAAATGGTGATGTAAAAAACCCGTCAAAAAAGATGCAAAACGTTTGCGATGAAGGATACATCAAACACGGTTCAGATTTTAGTTTCGTGTGCGATGCGGGGGCATACGGTTGATCCATAAGAACTGTTTGCGATGAGACAGAACAACAGAAATGGGTAGCCATATCAAGGTGTGTGCGATATACGGCTTACAGCTCGCTCCGATGAACTGTTTGCTATTAGGGAATGCAACAAAAACTGTTAGCCAGATCAAGGTGTGTGTGATATACGATATACGGTTCACTCGGACGAACTGTTTTTTTATTAGGGAACACAATAGAGGCGGTTCAACTTAACAAGATGTGTGTGATATGCGGCATACAGTTGACATAGATGAACTGTTTACGATGAGTCAAAAGAACACAAACGATTCGTGTAAACAAGATGTGTGTGATACGTGGCAAACAGCCCACTCGGATGAACTGTTTGCGATGAGAAATTATAACTGATACGTCTCCAATGTATCTATAATTTTTGATTGTTCCATGCTATTATATTATCTGTTTTGGATGTTTTATATGCATTAATATACTATTTTATATTATTTTTTTGGACTAACTTATTAACCTAGAGCCCAGTGCCAGTTTCTGATTTTTCTTGTTTTTGAGTTTTACAGAAAAGGAATATCAAACGGAGTCCAAATGGAATAAAACTTTAGGATGATTTTTCTTGGACCAGAAGACACGCGTAGGACTTGGAGAGGAAGCCAGAAGAATCCCGAGGGCTCCACAATCCCTCAGGGCGTGCCCTAGGGGGGTGCCCCCTGGCTTGTGGGTCCCACGGGAGTCCTCCAACCCTAATCTTTGGCCTATAAATTCAGAAATATTCCCAAACCAACAAAAGCGTCCACCAAAATACTTTTCTGCCGCCGTAACCTTCTGTACCCATGAGATCCCATCTTGGGGCCTTTTCTAGCATCCTGCCGGAGGGGGATTCGATCATGGAGGGCTTCTACATCAACCCTATTGCCCTTCCGATGAAGCATGAGTAGTTTACCACAGACCTACGGGTCCATAGCTAGTAGCTAGATGGCTTCTTCTCTCTCTTTGATTCTCAATACCATGTTCTCCTCATTGTTCTTGGAGATCTATCCGATGTAATATTCTTTTGCGGTGTGTTTGTCGAAATCTGATGAATTGTGGATTTATGATCAGATTATCTATGAATATTATTTGAATCTTCTCTGAATTCTTATATGCATGATTTGATATCTTTGTATTTCTCTTCGAATTATCGATTTGGTTAGGCCAAATAGATTGGTTCTTCTTGCAATGCGAGAGGTGCTTAGTTTTGGGTTCAATCTTGCGGTATCCTCACCCAGTGACAAAGTAGGGGTAGCGAGGCATGTATTTGTATTGTTGCCATCGAGGGTAAAAAGATGGGGTTTTCATCATATTGCTTGAGTTTATCCCTCTACATCATGTCATCTTACTTAAGGCGTTACTCCGTTCTTTATGAACTTAATACTCTAGATGCATGCTAGATAGCGGTCGATGTGTGGAGTAATAGTAGTAGATGCAGAATCGTTTCGGTCTACTTGACATGGACGTGATGCCTATATGCATAATCATTGCCTTGGATATCGTCATAACTTTGCGCTTTTCTATCAATTGCTCGACAGTAATTTCTTCACCCACCGTATTATTTGCCTTCAAGAGAGAAGCCTCTGGTGAAACCTATGGCCCCCGGGTCTATTTTCCATTATATATTTTCAGATCTATAAACCAAAAAAAACAAAAATACCTCTCTGCGTTTTATTTACTTTTATTTTGTTTTATGTTTTAGTAATCTTTTATATCTATCTCTATCAGATCTCACCTTTGCAAGTGACCGTGAAGGGATTGACAACCCCTTTATCACGTTGGGTGCAAGTGTTTGATTGTTTGTGCAGCTGCATAGATTGGGGACTTGCTTGTATCTCCTACTGGATTTGATACCTTGGTTCTTAACAGAGGGAAATACTTACCTCTACTTTGCTACATCACCCTTTCCTCTTTAAGGGAAAAACCAACGCAAGCTCAAGAAGTAGCAGGAAGAATTTCTGGCGCCGTTGCCGGGGAGATCTACATCAAATCTACCAAGTACCCACCATAAACTCTCATCTCTTGCATTACATTATTTGCCATTTGACTCTCGTTTTCCTCTCCCCCACTTCTAAAATGATTTTCAGAAAAACACAAAAAGATTTGCCTTTTTATTCACCCTTCTTCCATTCGTCTTTTCGTTTGCTTTTTGGTTGCTCGTGTGTTAGAATGCTTGCTTTGTCATGATGTCTCAAGAAAATACCAAGTTGTGTGACTTTTCCAATACTAATAATAATGATTTTATTAGTACTCCGATTGCTCCCGCCACTAGAGCGGAATCTTATGAAATTAATGCCGCTTTGCTGAATCTTGTTATGAAAGATCAAGTTTCCGGCCTTCCTAGTGAAGATGCCGCATCCCATCTAAATACTTTCATTGAGTTGTGTGATATGCAAAAGAAGAAAGATGTGGATAATGATATTGTCAAATTGAAGCTATTTCCGTTCTCGTTACGAGATCGTGCTAAAACTTGGTTTTCATCTTTGCCTAAAAATTGTATTGATTCATGGAATAAGTGTAAAGATGCTTTTATTTCCAAGTATTTTCCTCCCGCTAAGATCATCTCCCTTAGGAATGATATAATGAATTTTAAGCAACTTGATCATGAACATGTTGCACAATCTTGGGAGAGGATGAAATTAATGATAAGAAATTGCCCTACTCATGGTTTAATTTTATGTATAATCATACAAAAAAATTATGCTGAATTGAATTTTGCATCTAGAAATCTTTTAGATTCGGCCGCGGGAGGTACTTTTATGGAAATCACATTAGGAGAAGTTGCTAAACTCCTAGATAATATTATGGCTAATTATTCTCAATGGCATACCGAAAGGTCTTCTACTAGTAAAAAAGTGCATGTGATTGAAGCTATTAATACTTTGAGTGGAAAGATGGATGAACTTATGAAATTTTTTTCTAGTAAGAGTGCTCCTATTGATCCTAATGATATGCCTTTGTCTACTTTGATTCAGAACAATAATGAATCTATGGATGTGAATTTTGTTGGTAGGAACAATTTTGGTAATAACGCGTATAGAGGTAATTTCAACCCTAGGCCGTTTCCTAGTAATTACTCAAATAATTATGGTAATTACTACAACAATTCTTATGGAAATTATAATAAGATGCCCTCTGATCTTGAGAATAATATTAAAGAATTTGATTAATTCGCAAAAAGTTTTCAATGTTATGGTTGAAGAAAAACTGCTCAAGATTGATGATTTGGCTAGGAACGTTGATAGAATTTCTCTTGAGATTGATTCTTTGAAAATTAGATCTATGCCACCCAAGCATGATATTAATGAATCTCTTAAAGCTATTAAAATTTCTATTGATGAATGCAAAGAAAGAACCGCTAGGATGCGTGCTAAGCGAGATTGGTTTGTTAAAACGTGTTCCTCGATTTCTTGTGATAATAATGATGAAGATCTTAAAGTGATTGGTGTGACTCCTATTGAATATTTGTTTTCTAATATAAATCTTGATAAAGATGGGACTGGAGATGAGTCAACTTTAGCAAGAAGGCATCGCAATGATTCGGAATTTTTAGATCTTAATGCAAAAAATTGATAAAAGTGGGATTGGAGAGGTCAAAACTTTAAGTAGCGATGAACCCACTCTTTTGGATTTGAAGGATTTTAATTATGATAATCGTTCTTTGATAGATTGTATTTCCTTGTTGCAATCCATGTTGAATTCTCCTCATGCTTATAATCAAAATAAAGCTTTTACTAAACATATCGTTGATGCTATGATGAAATCTTTTGAATAAAAACTTGAGTTGGAAGTTTCTATCCCTAGAAAGCTTTATGATGAGTGGGAACCTACTATTAAGATTAAAATTAAAGATTATGAGTGCCATGCTTTGTGTGATTTAGGTGGTAGCGTTTCCACGATTCCAAAAACTTTATGTGATGTGCTAGGTTTTCGTGAATTTGATGAATGTTCTTTAAATTTGCATCCCGTGGATTCCACTATTAAGAAACCTATGGGAAGAATTAATGATGTTCTTATTGTTGCAAATATGAATTATGTGCCCGTAGATTTCATTGTGCTTGATATAGATTGCAATCCTACATGTCCTATTATTCTTGGTAGACCTTTCCTTAGAACGATTGGTGCAATTTTGATATGAAAGAAGGAAATATTAGATTTCATTTTCCATTAAGGAAGGGCATGGAACACTTTCCAAGAAATAAAATTAAGTTACCATATGAATCTATTATGAGAGCTACTTATGGATTGCATACCAAAGATGACAATACCTATTTCTATGTTTTATGCCTAGCTAGGGGCGTTAAACAATAGTGCTTGTTGGGAGGCAACCCAATTTTATTTTTATGTTTTTTTGGTCTGTTTTGCAATAAATACACATTATTACCTCTGTGGTAATCGTGTTTTGGTGTTTTAATTAGTGTTTGAGCCAAGTAAGACCTTTGGGATGGCTTACGGTGATAGTTGATTTGATCTTGCTGAAAAACAGAAACTTTGGCGTCCAGTAACAGAATTGTTAAAATTCACTGGAGCCCGGAAAACCCCTGAATTTTTTACACAAGATTTACATGAAAATTTACTATGCTTTCATAATTTTTTAAAAATTGTGGAGTTACAGAATTATTAGAACAATTCAGATCTTCGCCGACTGTTCTGTTTTTGACAGATTCTGTTTTCTTTGTGTTGTTTGCTTATTTTGACGAATCTATGGGTAGTATCGGGGGGTATGAACCATGGAAAAGTTGGAATACAGTATACACACCAATATAAATAAAGAATGAGTTCACAACAGTACCAAAAAGTGGTGATTTATTTTCTTATACTAACGGATCTCATGAGTTTTCTGTTGAGTTTTGTGTTGTGATGTTTTCAAGTTTTGGGTAAAGATTTGATGGACTTTGGAATAAGGAGTGGCAAGAGCCTAAGCTTGGGGATGCCCAAGGCACCCCAAGTTAATATTCAAGGACAACCATGCATCTAAGCTTGGGGATGCCCCGGATGGCATCCCCTCTTTCGTCTTCGTCTATCGGTAAATTTACTTGAGGCTATATTTTTATTCACCACATGATTGTTTTGCTTGGATTGTCTTGTATGATATGAGTATTTGCTTTTTAGTTTTCCACAATCATCCTTGCTGTACACACCTTTTGAGAGGGACACGCATGAATCATGAATTTATTAGAATACTCTATGTGCTTCACTTATATCTTTTGAGCTAGGCAATTTCGCTCTACTGCTTCACTTACATCTTTTTAGAGCACGGCGGTGGCTTTATTTTATAGAAATTGTTGAACTCTCATGCTCCCCTTATACTATTTTGAGAGTCTCTCTAAACAGGATGGTAATTTGCATAGGTTATGAATTTAGTCCTAATATGATGGGCATCAAAGAGGGATATAATAAAAACTTCCATATAAAGAGCATTGAATACTATGAGAAGTTTGGTTCCTTATGATTGTTTTGAGATATAAAGATGGTGATATTAGAGTCATGCTAGTGAGTAATTGTGGATTGGTAGAAATACTTGTGTTAAAGTTCATGATTCTCGTAGCATGCACGTATGGTGAACCGTTATGTGATGAAGTCGGAGCATGATTTATTTATTGATTGTCTTCCTTATGAGTGGCGGTCGGGGACGAGCGATGGTCTTTTCCTACCAATCTATCCCCCTAGGAGCATGCGCGTAGTACTTTGTTTTGATAACTAATAGATTTTTGCAATAAGTATGTGAGTTCTTTATGACTAATGTTGAGTCCATGGATTATACGCACTCTCACCCTTCCACCATTGCTAGCCTCTCTAGTACCGCGCAACTTTCGCCGGTGCACTACACCCACCATTTACCCTTCCTCAAAACAGCCACCATACCTACCTATTATGGCATTTCCATAGCCATTCTGAGATATATTACCATGCAACTTCCACCGTTCTGTTTTATTATGACACGCTCCGTCATTGTCATATTGCTTTGCATAATCGTAAGATAGCTAGCATGATGTTTTCATGGCTTGTCCGTTTTTTGATGTCATTGCTATGCTAGATCATTGCACATCCTGGTACACCACCGGAGGCATTCATATAGAGTCATATTTTTGTTCTAAATATCGAGTTGTAATTCTTGAGTTATAAGTAAATAAAAGTGTGATGATCTTCATTATTAGAGCATTGTCCCATGTGAGGAAAGGATGATGGAAGCTATGATTCCCTCACAAGTTGGGATGAGTCTCCGGACTTTACAAAAATAAAAGAGGCCAAAGAAGCCCAAATAAAAAAAAGAAAAGAAAAAAATGAGAGAAAAGAGAGAAGGGGCAATGCTACTATCCTTTTACCACACTTGTGCTTCAAAGTAGCACCATGATCTTCATGATAGAGAGTCTCCTATGTTGTCACTTTCATATACTAGTGGGAATTTTTCATTATAGAACTTGGCTTGTATATTCCAATGATGGGCTTCCTCAAATTGCCCTAGGTCTTTGTGAGCAAGCGAGTTGGATGCACACCCACTTAGTTTCTTTTGAGCTTTCATAAACTTATAGCTCTAGTGCATCCGTTGCATGGCAATCCCTACTCACTCACATTGATATCTATTGATGGGCATCTCCATAGCCCTTTGATACGCCTAGTTGGTGTGAGACTATCTCCTTCTTTTTTGTCTTCTCCACAGCCACCATATTCTATTCCACCTATAGTGCTATATCCATGGCTCATGCTCATGTATTGCGTGAAAGTTGAAAAAGTTTGAGAACATCAAAAGTATGAAACAATTGCTTGGCTTGCCATCGGGGTTGTGCATGATTTAATACTTTGTGAGATGAAGATGGACCATAGCCAGACTATATGATTTTGTAGGGATAACTTTCTTTGGCCTTGTTATTTTGAGAAGACATGATTGCTTTATTAGTATGCTTGAAGTATTATTGTTTTTATGTCAATATTAAACTTTTGTTTTGAATCTTATTGATCTGAATATTCATGCCACAATAAATAAAATTACATGGATAAATATGTTAGGTAGCATTCCACATCAAAAATTCTGTTTTTATCATTTACCTACTCAAGGACGAGCAGGATTTAAGCTTGGGGATGCTTGATACGTCTCCAACGTATCTATAATTATTGATTGTTCCATGCTATTATATTATCTGTTTTGGATGTTTTATATGCATTAATATGCTATTTATATTATTTTTGGGACTAACTTATTAACCTAGAGCTCAGTGCCAGTTTCTGTTTTTTCCTTCTTTTTGAGTTTTACATAAAAGGAATATCAAACGGAGTCCAAACGGAATAAAACTTTACAATGATTTTTCTTGGAACAGAAGACACACGTAGGACTTGGAGAGGAAGGTAGAAGAATCACGACGGCTCTGCAAGCCCTCAGGGCACGCCCTGGGGGGCGCCCCCTGTCTTGTGGGTCCCACGAGAGTCCTCCAACCCTAATCTTTGGCCTATAAATTCAGAAATATTCCCAAACCAACAGAAGCGTCCACCAAAATACTTTTCCGCCGCCGTAACCTTCTGTACCCATGAGATCCCATCTTGGGGCCTTTTCCGGCATCCTGCCGAAGGGGGATTCAATCACGGAGGGCTTCTACGTCAACCCTATTGCCCTTTCGATGAAGTGTGAGTAGTTTACCATAGACCTACGGGTCCATAGCTAGTAGCTTGATGGCTTATATGAATATTATTTTGGAGATCAATCCGATGTAATATTCTTTTGCGGTGTGTTTGTCGAGATCCGATGAATTGTGGATTTATGATCAGATTATCTATGAATATTATTTGAATCTTCTATGAATTCTTATATGCATGATTTGATATCTTTGTATGTCTCTTCGAATTATTGGTTTGGTTTGGCCAACTAGATTGGTTCTTCTTGCAATGGGTGAGGTGCTTAGTTCTGGGTTCAATCTTGCGGTGTCCTTACCCAGTGACAAAGTAGGGGTAGCGAGGCATGTATTTGTATTGTTGCCATCAAGGGTAAAAATATGGGGTTTTCATCATATTGCTTGAGTTTATCCCTCTACATCATGTGATCTTACTTAAGGCGTTACTCCGTTCTCTATGAACTTAATACTCTAGATGCATGCTGGATAGCGGTCAATGTGTGGAGTAATAGTAGTAGATGCAGAATCGTTTCGGTCTACTTGACACGGATGTGATGCCTATATGCATAATCATTGCCTTGGATATCATCATAACTTTGCGCTTTTCTATCAATTGCTCGACAGTAATGTGTTCACCCACCGTATTATTTGCCTTCAAGAGAGAAGCCTCTAGTGAAACCTATGGCCCCCGGGTCTATTTTCCATTATATATTTTCTGATCTATAAACCAAAACACCCAAAAATATCTCGCTGCATTTTATTTACTTTTATTTTGTTTTACGTTTTAGTAATCTTTTATATCTATCTCTATCAGATATCACCTTTGCAAGTGACCGTGAAGGGATTGACAACACCTTTATCGCGTTGGGTGCAAGTGTTTGATTGTTCGTGCAGGTGCATAGATTGGGAATGTGCTTGTATCTCCTACTGGATTTGATACCTCGGTTCTTAACTGAGGGAAATACTTATCTCTACTTCGCTGCATCAACCTTTCCTCTTCAAGGGAAAAACCAACTCAAGCTCAAGAAGTAGCAATAACACAGACGGTTACTATAGTTAATTCGTGTGCGATTCTGTGTGTACAAAAAACTTTGAAAAATGCAAAGTAGTTGCTTGCGGTGGCTAGGAGTATCGCACACGATGCGTCTGCGAGTACTCGTGTGCGATGATTAGTAAGTTACACATATGTTTCCTTATGTTAACACGTGTGTGATAGATAACACGTGACACCACATACGATATTCGGGTTGTGTGCTCCACTTGGTCTTCCCGCGCTCCAGGGAAGGCTTCCACGCTCCAGCGAATGCTTCGCGCGCTCCACATGGGTGAATTGTAAAATCCCTGCCTCTTCCCTCATCGGTTTCCCGCCACTAGCTAATGGCTTGCTGCATATAACCCTGGCGGCAACACACCGTCGCTACATTGTGCACAGATCTAGTCCACAACCCATCTACCATTAGTTATTCCAACCATGCCAGGCAACGACCAAAGCTTCGACATCGACCCCTACCAGTGTTACATCTTCGGTGAGGAGAACGAGCTGGAGCAGGTCGGGGAGCAAGAGCTTCATCGGCCGTTGCAGGCACCCTGGCCAATCAGCAGTGATATCGCCATGAAAGTCCTTGGGTGCACAATCGACATATTGTAGAGGAAGTGTGATGAGCAGTTTGTCATCCACTGTGCAAAAGATCCAAAGCTGCTCGGTGGCATGATCGACGACCCACCCGAAGAGCCGCCGTCACCAGTGCTCATCGAGAGCCTGATGCCCCACAAGGAATGGGCAGAGGACCTCTGCGATTCAGTTAAGAGACAGCCAGCCTGCGGTTTCATTATTGCCGGCAGCGGCCATGTCAACCTCGATCCCGACGATGTGGTGGCCAGGCTCGAGCGCATCCTTGGCGGAGTTGACGTCCCCAACGTGGTATTTTGAGGATGCAGATGATGGACAAAATTTGCTACCAGGCCAGAGACAAGGAAATGGAGCGGTTCCGCGAAGATGTCATGCACGCGATTGCACACTATCAAGCTCTTCTGGAAGAGGCCCAGCAGCCCCAAGAGCCTCCCAGCGCCAGCAGCTCCGTAGGTGGAGGCGGGTCGGGACACTTGTAATGAATGGCCGCAAGGGTGCTATGCTGATCATGGAGTCCGAGAAGACCATCGTCGGAAGGCCGCCAGCTCAGCCTTTTAGCCTATATTTTATTATAATTGTATGCATATGTAGGTCGTGAGTGTTTTGGAAGTTGCCGCATGTGGCATTTTAAATTATCCTGAATATGTAAGACAATTATTAATCGTTGCCCTTATAAATTTGCCTCAACGGCGAGCAAAGTGCGTAGGGACGCCAGAGCGGAGCGAGCCGCGGCCGCCCTAATGGCGAGCAAAATATGCGGCCAGACACGAGCAGAGAGCGCCGCGGCCGCCTCAACAACGAGCAGAGCGCGCCGCGGCCGCCTCAACGGCGAGCAACCACACCTACATATTGCAATTCTGGTCAACCTTCTGGCACCCCGTGGGAGGCGAGATGGCGCATCCATCGGACACGATGGTGATATCTTGACCATGTGTGATAGTGGGCAGATACGTGTACACGTACATCCGAGAACGCGGGCCCACGTACGCCATCCGGGGACCATTCGGGCTTCCGATGCGTGGCATACGATTGATCTATAAGATCTGTTTGCGATGAGCCAGAACAACAGAAACGGGCTTCGAGCCCAGAAGTAGAACTATCAATAAATTTTGACCTTGTTTCTCGTCACATTCCAGATTACAACGCAATAAGTAATTGCAAATCTGTTCACACCGATCAAACTTAAATGTGTTTACACTTAGCACCGGGCTATAAAAACTACCCACTCGAAAATTCCTTCACAGTTCCTCTCTCATCACCCACAAAACATGTCTTTCCTGTCAGTCGTTCCACCATGACCGATAGGAGGAGTTTTGGGTGGACATATAACCAGGGAGCAAAGACCAAGGCCATGGAAGCACTAGAAAGGTCCCGCCGCTACGCGGCAGCCGCAGCAGAGATGTCCCGGCGCGCCGCGGGGCCCTTGAACGAGCTCTCACCGGCACGCGAGGGCTCTAACAAGCGCACTCGCCGCGTCGGCGATCATGACGAGCTGGCGTTCCAGTAGCTGGTCGACGGCTTGATGAAGCTGCTCGAGATTAGCGATGCCTCAGTTGAGAAGGCGACCGGCCTTGTCGAGCAACTCATGGGTGACAATGCGAAGCTCCTCAAGGCACTCACCGAGATGGAGGAGGAGGCCGCCGGCTGGAAGAAGCTGCAAGAGCAGAGTAGTGCCTCGGGGATGACGCTGAAAGCGGTCGTCGAGGAACTGATGGGTAAGTTGAGGAAGCTCCAGATCGAGCGCGAGCAGGAGGTGGAGGAATCAGTGGCTACTGTCAAGCAAAGTCGTGAGGAATTGAAGAAGGAGCTGGAGGATGTCGTCGCCCGGCGATCCATCGAGGAGTAGAGACAGTAGCGACCTGGATTGTTGTCTGCGATTTCCTTCTTCTCTTGGCCCCATGTCTTCCGGGCTTTGCCTCAAGTGGCATTTTAAATTATCCAGAATATGTAAGACAATTATTATCCGCGCCATTGTAAATTTGTCGTCGTATTATCCGTTGCCATTTTATTTGTCATCGTATTATCCATTGCCTTATGTGGCATTTTACATTATCCGGAATACGAATTGAAAACACGAACAAAGCAAATGCTAACGTTGAGCGAGGCCATGGGATCACAAGCAAACACCCTCCGTCAAAGAGCTCGGCCGCCATTAATGGAGAAGTTGTGAGCGAGGCGGGCGGCTGGTGGATGGAGGTTAAAGAGCTCGCTTCCCGGTGAGCATGGGTGGTCTTGCTGCTCGCACGTGTCCCGTCGAGCCTGTGCGAGGGACTGGTCACACGCGTCCCGTCGAGACTGCACGGTAGTCTTCACGCGCTCGTCCCGTCTAATCAAACAGCTACACGCACGCCACCGAGTATGGTTAAATTTTGGCACAAAATACAAAGATGACCAATGAATGAGGACCGAGGTAGTACTATCCCATAAGAAAAGAGGGACGCGTGGCCGCACTTAAATGGTTACAGGAACACACATGGTTCATATAATACAATCGTTTGCGATATTAACGTGTCATCTATTTGTTTCAAAAGGACTTCGTTGGCTATTAATGTGTGCGCCTTGTCTTAAACTGGACGATTTTTTTACCACGGCATGTATGTGCCATGTCATGAAACCATGCCAAGTTTCATGTTTTTTGGGTGAGTTTTCGATTTACTGGGATTTAAAAACCGAGTTTCTCAATGTTTCAGGATGACGAGACGTTTGTAATTCATTCCCATTCCTTCAATGAGACCTAAACATGCACCCAATGACATATGTACGATTTTCCACCCATGTTGCTTCACTGGAGCATGTGCTTGTAATTCAAATTTAAATTATGGACTACACTAAATGCCTAGAAAACTCAATTAATATATAAATTGGCCAAACGAACCCTAAACAGTTTCAAATTTCAGCACGACACTCCTGTTATTCTATGTTGCCTGTAGAAAACAAAATACAAGGCGAGAAGAGGCAGCGATTATCGTTTCGCCCACAAGAGGGGCATGTTTCCTTACCGGAACCACGAGGGTTGCGAGAAGCTTCGGTTTGTAAGAGGCTTGTAATATAGCTTGGCCCAAATTGGACAATTTTTTTACCACGACATATATGTGCCATGTCGTGACATCATGCCAAGTTTCATGATTTTCTGGTGAGTTTTCGATTTACGGAGATTTAAAAACCGAGATTCACAATATTTGAGGCCGAGCCAGGACGCCGAGACGGTAGAATTCATTCCTATTCCTTCCATGGGACCTAAACATGCACCCCAAGGACACATGTACGATTTTTCTAGCCATTTTGGTGCACTGGAGCATGTATTTGTAGTTCGGATTTGAATTATGGACATTAAATGCCAAGAAAACTCAATTAATGAATAATAAAGGTCAAATGAACCCTGAATAATTTCAAAGTTCAGCGCGAATCTGCCGTTGTTCCATGTTGTGTGTAGAAGAAAATACAAGGCTCGAAGAGGGAGCGATTATCATTTCGCCCACAAGGGGACACGTTTCCCTATCGAAACCACGAGGGTTCTTGCGAGAGGCTCCGGTTTGTAAGAGATTTGTAATAAAGCTTGGCCCAAATTGGACAATGTTTTTACCACGACATATATGTGCCATGACGTGACACCATGCCAACTTTCATGACTTTCTGATGAGTTTTGGATTTACGGGGATTTAAAAACCAAGATTCCAAATGTTTGAGGACGAGCCAGGACACCGGTATAGTTGTAATTCAGTCCCATTCCTTGCATGGGACCTAAAGATGGACCCAAGGACACATGTATGAATTTTCTAGGCATTTTGGTGAACTGGAGCATGTATTTGTAGTTCAGATTTGAATTATGGACCGTAAATGCCTAGGAAACTCAATTAATTTATAAAAAGGCCAAATGAACCCTGAATAATTTTAAATTTCAGCACGGATATCCTGTCGTTCCTTGTTGCCTGTAGAAAAAAATACAAGGTGAAAAGAGGCAGTGATTATCGTTTCGCCCACAAGGGGGACACGATTCCCTATCGGAACAAAGAAGCTCCGATTTGTAAGAGGCTTGTAATAAAACTTGCGCCAAAATGGACAAAACAATTTCTTTGAGATATATCCAAGGACACATGTATGATTTTTGAAGTCATTTTGGTGCACTAATTTGAATTATGCACATTAAATTAATTCTTATAAAACTTAATTATAATGTATAAAAAAGGCCAAACGAACCCTAAAATTTTTAAGCAGTTCTAGTCAACCGTCTGTCACCCGTGGGTAAGCACTGTGCGCATGCGTCGTGCTAGCTCACGCTTCCTTCTCTACTAAGTTTCCATATTAATGTTGTTATATATCCAAACACGCTACCGTTTCCCGCCACTCCTCCCGTCGGTTTCCCGCCTCTTCTCCCATCGGTTTCCCGCTGCCAGTGTCAGTGCTCATAGAATGCTAGGCGGTGACACACCGGCCATGTAAATAGTGCACCCAATTTCTAAAAGCACAAACGTGTGTGATAGTAGGGAGTAGGTCCCATAGGGTGACCAGCGTGAAATGCCTTAAAGGCGAGGAGGCAATTCTTATCAGCAAGGGGCGGCTTCCCATCCGCTAACCTAGTCGAATAGAACGCAGAAGTTAAGCGTGCTGGGGATGGAGTAGTCATGATACGGTCATTATAGACATTTATCATCTAAATGTCTCTATAGTGACCTATCATGACAATTATATAAACCTTGGGATCCTTGTTTTGCTAATTTGTAGAATATGTTTTTTTATTGGTTATTTTTTGTCCTAAAAAATCGAAGAATGATCAACATCTGTAGGCCCACACAAATTATCCCTTTAACCCAACGCATGAGATGGGTTTCCTCTTTGCTCTGTGTGCTATGTTAGAGCAAATCAAGTTTCAGCACATGCGTTGGACGACACCCCCTACCCCCCCCACCCGCCTCGAAGTTGCGGAACCGACATCGTACGTCTTTAACCTGGCTGGGGGGTACGATGTTCAGTTTGTAATGTTACTGATGTAGTTGGTGCCCCATCGAAGTTGTGCTTTCGGGATTTGAAAAAATCACACACCAGACCCATACATTTTTTGGGCCGCATGCAAGGTATAGGGGTCCGGGTGTTCTGATCGAGCATGTCTCCCTTGTGTGGTTTATAGACGCCGCACATATCTGTGGGCTCCCCGAGGTATATATATTATCCTTGACCGATAACGAGTGGGGCCCACACAATCTATCCCTTTGACCCAACATACGAGAAGGGTTTGACCATGATGGTTTCCTATTGCTATGTGTGCCATGTTAGACCAAATAAAGTTTGAGCGCATGCGTTGGACGACACCCCCCCCCCCGCCTCGAAGTTGGGGAACCAACATCGTACGTATTGAACCTGGCTTGGGGTCGGGTACAGTGTTCGGTTTGTAATGTAGTTGGTCCCCCATCGAAGTTGTGCATTGGGGATTTGAACACATCACACACCACCCATACATATTTTAGGGCCGCATGCAGTGTATAGGGGGTCTTCTGATCGACCACGTCTCCCTTGTGTGGTTTTTTTGTGACAACACGCATATCTGTGGGCTCCCCGAGTGTATATATATCATCCTTGGACCGATAACGAGGGGTATGTGTTGGCCATGAATGGATACCTCCTATTTCGTGTTAGGGCCGGTTACCATCACATGTCGTTCAACCATATAGTTCGAGCTCATGCGTTGTCAGGATTCCCTCCCACACTCTCGGATTGGTGGGTTCGACCGACACCGTACCCTGCGTATCTCGTCCTTAATTACCTGGCTTTCATGGTTGTTGTCTGTATTGAGAGGCAGGCGCCACATCAAAATTGTACATTATTTGATATTGAAAACACACATCACCCCATCCAACATACATCATTTTGGGCCGCATGCAGGCGGTGCTGGTTTTGTGGTCCCTCTCGTGCGATTTTTGATGATGGTTCAATCTATTGGCCCAAGTGGTTTATATATATTCTATCCATTTTTTATCGACAACAATAGTTGTCGTTTGACCAAGCGATAGATTCACTGGTCCGTCTTACGGTAGGTCATGGCGACATGCATGTATGACCAAAGTATCATTACGTGCATCCGCCCCTCCGACATGAAGTGGGAGGTGGGTCAAGCACCCTAACTAGGTAGCTACGACCTTATGTCATTATAGATATATCCAAGGGTGCTTTCGGGTTTGCGAGGCAGGTGCCACCAAAGTTGTGCATTTTGTATTTAAAGTTTTAAACATCACACCCTATATTCCTACATATATTTGGCCACTTCCTGGTGGATCTTGACTTCTAGCCCCTCTCATCGATCTTCGATGATGCACCCAACCGTGGGCCTGCACAGTCAAACTTGTGCATTGGAATTTTGAACATCACAGACCACCCTTTTCACTCATATATATTTGGGCCACATGCTGGTGTGGCTGTCTTCTGACCCTCTCTAACATTTTTTTCAGCTGCAAAGACTCGGATGACGCTCAATGGACACGGGTGTACTGGCTTAACCGTGTGCGATGCAAGTGCGCTATGAAATCACCATGAATGCGCAAGCGCGATCAAGGGTGTAGGTAGTGGATTAACCGTGTGCGATGCTAGTGGGCTGTGAAATCACCACGACTGCGCAAGCGCGAGCAAGGGTGGAGGTAGTGGTTTAACCATCTGCGATGCAAGTGCGCTGTGAATCACCACGACTGCGCAAGCGTGAGCAAAGGTGGAGGTACTGGCTTAACCGTGTGCGATGCTAGTGCGCTGTAAAATCACCACCTGCGCAAGCTAAAGGCGGGTAGTTTATTTATATTGAATTCCATGTCTGCGTCTGAAAATTAGGATGAATCGTGTGCGATAGACCAGCTAGCTAGAAATCTAAAAACAAACTACCCACCTTGAGCGTTCCTAAAATCGGCGGTTCCACCGCTTTTCATTATTATCATACACGCATATTCTTATTGGACAGTGTGCGATCTTGGCTGCTCCCGCGCCGCATCAATTCCTTTACCCAAATTTTAGTAGCCGTGCTACTTCACGCCCCCACTCCTCCAGCACCGACCTTATAGTAAAATTGTAGTAGCCAAGGCATTTGAACAGTCGCCCTCCCTCGTCCACCACCATCTCCACCCACCATTACTAAAATTTTTAGTGGCCGCGGCATATCCTCAAACAGCACCCCGCCCCCCCTCCATAGTGCCCCCACCCGCCCCCTCCCCCCCTCGAAGCCTAGCTCACCACCGCCGCCACCGCCACCGCCAACCCCTGCCGGTCTGCCCATTCCTCCTAGCTTAGATAATAAAGTTCAGGTTACCCAGCGATTCCCATACCGTCGCCCCACTCCCCTGAGTTTTAAACTGAGGCCTGCGGTTTCCCTCCCCGCCAGATCCACATCCCCTGCTCTAAAATGTTGCAGCCTAAGCCCGACCACGTATCCCGGGGAGCCCGCCGACCGTTCGGCCAAGAAGAGGTTTATCATGGCCTCTCCGGCGGACGTTGGCGAGGTGGCCGACGTTCGCCCTGACTTGTTAATCCCAGAGCAACACCTCGCCGGGGAAGCTGGCAAAGACGTTGACTACGTTGCCATGCCGAAGGCTTCACGTCAGCGGGCTAGCGTATTACTATATCTCGGGAAAGAAGGCTACGACATCGAGCTCATCGACAGCGACTACTTCCCGCGGGCCATGTCACAGGTTAAGTGGTCCATCACCGACCCCTCTGGTTCAACCGCCGTCGATCTCTTCGATGGCCCTGCCGCTGATGTCCTCCGCCACACGGTCAAGGATTTGCGATCCGTGTACGCCATCGAGCCCATTTTGTCATTTCTGAAGGATAGGTTCTACGGCGGCGGCTTGGGATCCTCAGTTTCTAAGTCAAATCTCATCGACTACGACCACGAGGAGGGCACCCACAAAGGTTCTTCCAAGGTGAAACAGCTCATCTGTGACATCAGAGAGTGCACCATGGGTCTGTGCTCTTCCAACTGGAAGGATCCCGTCCACGACATGTGAGGCAACATCCTATCAGCAAATCTTACCTTTTCTAGCTTGCCAACTCGTACCCTTTGTTGTAGTAGCTTTTGCCATGCGGTGTTTTAACTGTGCCGTGTTTAATTATTTCAGTTATGCAAAAATGTAATGTTCAATAGGGCTATGTGATGTTTAAGTATGAATTGTCAACTTCAGTTTCACGAATGGCTATATTTGGTTGTTTATAGTGAGTAGATGCCTTGTTTACCTGTATTTGGTTGTTCGGTTGGTTGCAGTGAGCATTTGTCCTGCTATCAAGCAGATGCCTTGTTTATCAATATTTGGTTGTTAGGTTGGTTGAAGTGAGCATTGTCCAGTTATCAAGCAGATGACTTGTTTATCTGTATTTAGTTGGTTGGTTGCAGTGAGCATTTGTCCAGTTTTCAAGCAGATGCCTTGTTTATGTGTATTTGCTTGTTAGGTTGGTTGCAGTGAGCATTTGTCTAGTTTTCAAGCACATGCCATGTTTATCTGTATTTGCTTGTTAGGTTGGTTGAAGTGAGACTCTGTACAGTTTTCAATGGCTATATTTGGTTGTTATACTGATCATTTATGCCTTGTTTATTTCAGTCATTCACAATGTGATGTTCATTTTGTGCAAGTCGGAATTGTGCCGCTCGATTTCATCAATAGCAGTTTGAACGGCTATAATTGGTTCCAGTTATGCCTGGTGTAGTTAACACATGCCCTTTATTTCAGTTTTACACATTTATCCAGTGTGATGTTTAAGCATGACCTACGTTCTATTCATTTTCAACAATACTAGTTTGAATTGCAATATTTGATGGCTGTTAAGCCTATTGTAGGTAACATTCCCTTCCATTTTATATCTGCTTTAACAGCATGCTAAAACCAACACATTCAAGCTACCATTTGGAGATGATGTTGTTTACCTTTGCTATATTTGTTTGATGTTAAGGTTGTTGTACTTATCATGCCTTTCCACTACTTATGCAGGACAACAACGGGAGTGGCTAGCATTTTCCGCCAAGGTAAGTTTCATCCCTCGGCTTGTACTCCCCCGTCGTTCCATAATGTAGTGCATATAGATCCAGGCCTGGACACTTGTTAGCTTCTAATATTGACTTGTTGCTTGTAAGAACATATGCCCTTGGCAAAGATCCACGCATCGACCCTTTTTGCGTATGGGGCAATGAGATATTCATGAACAAGCATCAAGTGAGGAAACTGATAAGGATTATTAGCAAAAAGATACGAACGGTGGCAAGCAAATTATTCGTTTACGCTCTATCCAACACAACAGTGAGGTGTAGGATGGTAACTACAAACTCTGTAGCCTTCTGTTTTTACTGCTCATAATGAGTTGTTAGACAACAATGTCTAAATCTTTTTCGTTCGTAGTGGTTCCCAAAGCAGTTTACTCAAGATTACCTCGCAAAGTACAAGATTGGTGGACATGCAATGAAGGTTAAAGTATTTCATCCAGACTACAATGAGCATCAAGAAGTCCTAATGAAGACAGTGAAGGATGGACGGGCAGCCATCACAAGAGGTTGGCCTAGAGTCATGCGTGCATTACGCATGGAGGAGGGCACAATATGGGCATTCCGCTTCACCTTCTCCAGCAACCAGAATGTCTTTTGCCTCTCTCTTTACAGTCTTTAGTACAACTGTGGTTCATCATTCTTTACTTGGTGCTTCTGTAGTTCTTCAGTATATGTACCTGTGCATCGAATTATGCATTCATGGTTGAACCTATATTTGTAATAAACATGGTTCGATATGAAATAAGTGATTGCCTACTTTCAAATTCAAAATCTATGATATTTAAATTAGGGATTACACTGCACATGGTTTGTGTCGTGGTGGGCGCACGGCAGATGCCAAAGGATGGCTAAAGAGAGGGACAGGCTCGAGGGCACCGGTGGGCTCCAGAGGCGAGATCGGTATGAGCGAGCGAGGGACACAAGACAGACCCAGGTTCGGGGCTCTCCAGAGAGATAACACCCCTAGTCCTGCCGAGTGTGGTTTATATGTGGATGGTACAAGCTTGCTCCTAGAGCTGTATCAGGGAGGAAGGAGGACAAGCCAAAGCATAGGCTGCTCCTTCTCCTTGTGCGTGTTCTACTGATGATCTCTCTCTCTCTAGTGTTCGCCCGTGTACATGGACGGCTCCTGGGGGGGTTTATAGGTCAACCCCCCAGGGTTACAATGGTAAAGTTACATTGCCGCGGGGCCGGGATGTCAGCATCTCGGAAGCCGGGGCCGTGGCCCGCCGGGTACCAGGGTACGCCGGGTTCTCCGGGCGCGGACCCCGCGCGCCAGAGGGCACTGTTCTCCATCTTGTCGTGCGTCACGGAGTTGTTGGGCCGGCTTGGCTACAGTGGCGCATCGCCTGGTCACCATCGGCTTGCGTCAGCAGGACGAGGGATGTACTGTAGCCATGCCGGGCCCGGTCAGTGGAGTAGGTGGGCCACTGTTGCCACGCTCCTGCCGATCAGCGGGGTTGCTGGGCCACTGTGGCCATGCTCATCCCTTCGTGGGGACTTGTTCCGTTGTACGCCCTGGATGGGACGGGAGCTGACCCACGGCCGGGTTGAGGGGCGCACCGTGATTGCGCTTGCTTGTTGAAGAAGTCTTTGACTTGCCGGGTCCGGCCGGCATGCGCCAGCGGGTCTGGCCGGGTTGCGGGACTTGGTCGGGTTGAGGAACCTGGCCAAGGGCAAGCCGGATTGAGGGGCGTTGTTGGCCCTGAAGTTTTTGGAAAGGATTCGGGTTTCGTTACCTGCCCGGGGTTCATCCCCCCGACAGTAGTCCCCGAAGCTATGAAGGCTTGTCGGCTTCGAGCAGGGGGGCCTTCGCAGTTTCACCCCCTGAGGAGGCGGCTGATGTTGATGAAGCTTGTGACTGCCGGGTCCGGCAACACACACTATGTGCCGGCTTCCGAAAGCCGGATCGCAGCATCCCAGCATGGGCGGGAAACCGAAGAGTCCGCCGAATCTTGGAGGGGAAGGGACGCGACCCCTTGGTTTCGGCGCGGGCGCCACGTGGCGAATAGTAGCTGAAGAGGCCCTGACAGGCCAAGCGCGTGACGGGACGCGGCAGCGGGCTGGGGCCCGCCTCTCAGCGCCCTCGGCCCCCACGCGGAGATTTAATGTGGCGGCCGCGGACGGTTGCCCTTCTCCATGTAGTTAATTCGCGCGCAGATCGTGCCCACTCAATGCGGGGAAGTGGGAGGGGTGGGCGCAACCGATACCACTTCCCCACGTTCTGCCCGTGGTTATAAATCGGGTGGAGGGGGTGGCAGAAATCATTCAAGCACGCGCCCCCCACCTCCTTCTTCTTCCTTCGCCTAGTTCCTAAGCTCACCACCCACCAGAGAACTAGATGCCGCTCGACTAACCCGCCTGCCGCGCTAGCCCCTTTTTGTGAACACGCCTCGCACCCGCGCCGAGCACCGCAGATGGCACCACCGAAAGGCTCATGGGAGGGATCCAACGTCACCGACGTAGATAACCAGTATCTTCGCGACACCCAACGCCTGCCGCCGATGGCAGAGGTGGCCGCACGCGCGCCCGAAAGGGAGGTGGAGCCGCAGCCGCAGGACGGTGAGCGCGTGGTCTTCTATATTCATTTCAAGCGCGGTCTCGGCCTCCCTGCGAGCGCCTTCTTCCGCGCCTTTGTCTCCTTCTTCGGGCTTGATGACCCACAAGTATATGGGATCAATTGTAGCCTTTTCGATAAGTAAGAGTGTGGAACCCAACGAGGAGCAGAAGGAAATGACAAGCGGTTTTCAGCAAGGTAATATCTGCAAGTACTGAAATTGTAAGTAGCAAAGTAGTTTGATAGCCAGATAATTTGTAACGAGCAAGTAACAATAGTAGTAACAAAAGTGCAGCAAGGTAGACCAATCCTTTTGAGGCAAAGGACAGGCCAAAATGGTCTCTTATAATAAGCAAAGCGTTCTTGAGGGTACACGGGAATTTCATCTAGTCACTTTCATCTTGTTGGTTCGATTCGTGTTTGCTACTTTGATAATTTGGTATGTGGGTGGACCGGTGCTTAGGTGCTGTTCTTACTTGAACAAACCTCCAACTTATGATTAACCCCCTCGCAAGCATCCGCAACTACGAGAAAAGTATTAAGAATAAATTCTAACCATAGCATTAAACTTTTGGATCCAATCGGTCCCTTACGGAATAGCGCATAAACTAGGGTTTAAGCTTCTGTCACTCTCGCAACCCATCATCTAATAATTACTCCACAATGCATTCCCTTAGGCCCAAATATGGTGAAGTGTCATGTAGTCGACATTCACATGACACCACTAAGGGAATCACAACACACATACTATCAAAATATCGAACACATAGCAAGTTCACATTACTACTTGCAACATGATTTCTCCCGTGACCTCAAGAACAAAAGTAACTACTCACAAATGATAATCATGCTCAAGATCAGAGGGGTATTAAATAGCATATTGGATCTGAACATATAATCTTCCACCAAATAAACCATATAGTAATCAACTACAAGATGTAATCAACACTACTAGTCACCCACAAGCACCAATTTATAGTTCCGGTACAAAGATTGAACACAAGAGATGAACTAGGGTTTGAGAGGAGATGGTGCTGTTGAAGATGTTGTTGTAGATTACCCTCCCCAAGATGGGAGAGTTGTTTAGTGATGATGATGACGATGATTTCCCCCTCCGGGAGGGAAGTTCCCCCGGCGGAATCGCTCTGCCGGAGGGCAAAATTGCTCCTGCCCAAGTTCCGCCTCGAGACGGCGGTGCTCCGTCCCGAAAGTCCTCTCCTTATTTTTTCTAGGTCAAAATGACTTATATACCAGAAGATGGGCACCGGAGGTGGGCCGAGGGGAGCACAACCCACCAGGGCGCGCCTGGGCTCCCTGGCGCGATCAGGTGGGTTGTGCCCACCCGGTGGGCCCCCTCTGGTACTAATTGGCTCCAATATTTCTCATTTATTCCATAAAAAATCCCCGTAAAGTTTCAGCTCATTTGGAGTTGTGCAGAATAGGTAGCCTAACGTAGCTTTTTCAGGTCCAGATTTCGAGCTGCCGAAATTCTCCCTCTTTGCGTGTACCTTGCATATTATGAGAGAAAAAGCATTAGAATTACTCCAAAAAGCATTATTATGCATAAAAACATCATAAATAACAGTAGGAAAACATGATTCAAAATGGACGTATCAACTCCCCCAAGCTTAGACCTCGCTTGTCCTCAAGCGAAAACCGAAATCGAAAAACATGTCCACATGCTTAGAGAGAGAGGTGTCGATAAAAAAAATACGGACATAGAAGCATCATGTAATTTTATTATAACCGCAACAAACTTTAACATAAAACTTTTATCATAGACTTCTCATGAATAAGTAACAATTCATCACACAATCGAAGTATAAAGCATAAACTCTATTAGAAAACAACAAACTATGTTCTCAGTCAACTTTGCAACTACAATTCATCATCTTTTCAGGAAGGGTCACGTATTGGAGCCTTTAGGCAAGTCCACATACTCAACCATCATATAGTCTTCTATGATTGCTAACACTCACCGCATACACATGAGCAAAATGTTTCAACCGGACACATAGAAAGATAGGGGCTTATAGTTTTGCCTCCCAACGTATTCACCTCAAGGGTGATGTCAACAATAATAACTCATGCTGCCCATATTCAACTGGACATATGTGCCTAGATCTTTCCTCACCACATGATGCTTGCCAAAGGAGAAAAATAAAAGGGAAAGAGAGAAGAACTTTGACTCTTGCATAAAAGTAAATACATAAAATTAAAAGATAGGCCCTTCGCAGTGGGAAGAAGAGGTTGCCATGCGCTTATTTGTTTGTATGCTCAACCCCTTAATGCGAAAGAACGTCACGTTAAATTGCCCCTTGTGATGGCAACCTTTATTATGCAGTCAGTCGCTTTTATTCTTCACCATCACAAGTTCGTACAATGCTCAATTTTCTCTTACACTAAATGATCTCACAATTTTAGAAGCAATTTTTATTGCCTTATTGCACCGATGACAACTTACTTGAAGGATCTTACTCAATCCATAGGTAGATATGGTGGACTCTCAAAAATAAGATTTGGGTTTAAGGGTTTTTTGGATGCGCAAGTAGTATCTCTACTTAGTGCGGAATTTTTGGCTAGCAAAGATGGGGGGCAAGCACCACATGTTGAAGGATCTATGACAATATAACTTCTATGTGAATATGAACAAACATAAATCATTAAGTTGTCTTCCTTGTCCAACATCCACAATTTTGGCATATAATATTTTGATGGGGGCTCACAATCACAAAAGATTTCCATGATAGTGTATTTATATGTGAATCTTCTCTTCCCTTATTAATTCTTTCATGAGTTGCATCATTGACTAATGCTATGTTTGTCAATCTCTAATAAAATTTTCTACTTATACTTTTCCTTATGTGGTGTTATCACCTACCATAGGATTGGCATATGATCTTTTCATTTATTTTGTTTCTCTTTATTGAAACATGAAAGTAAAGAAAGCAAAAACTCAAACTAAACTTTATTATATATCTCGCACACGATTACAAGGATGGATTACTAAGCAAGCTCTCAAAAGGAAAGGATCGAACTAAACTTTTATTCATCTCAAACAAAAGATAACTATGGATCAAACTAAGAAAAGTAAAGGCAAAATATAGTGGGGGTGATACGATACCGGGGCACCTCCCCCAAGCTTGGCGGAAGCCAAGGGGAGTGCCCATACCCGATACTCAGTTTTCTTTTGGTGATGAAGAAGGAGGTGGTGGTGATGATCAAGTAGAAGCGATCCTGTCCTTCAAGATCAAGCGATTCTCCAATCTATAGATGACGCTCCGGAGGAAGATGATGTGCTCTTGATGCAGAATGTTTTCACGAGTGAGATATTTATTTTGCACACGAACCGTTTCGACGATCCGAAAGGCTTCAATCTCAGTAGGGGTAAGATGAGCATAGTAAGGTTTAAGGATATCTTCTTCTTCCTCCTCGGCAGGTAGTGCTTGTTCGATCACCGGTGTTTGATCTCCGGTAGCCGCCTTGCCCTTGTCCTCCTTGGCTGCTCCAACGGCCTCTTCCCTCTTTAGCTCGATCTTCATCAACCAAGCATCCTCTTCCACATTGTTAGAGGAAGAAGAAGACATGATGCCTGGCTTAACAGATCTGACAGAAAACAGCAAGAAAAGAGAACAGGAGATTTCTCCGTGATACAGAGGTCAATAGGTTCGGGGGGTATATAAAGATTTTTTTTATCTTGGGAAACAAGCAAACGGAAGAAAAACGGAGTCCGGAAGGTACCCGAGGTGGGCACAACCCACCTGGGCGCGCCTGGCAAGCCAGGCACGCCCTGGTGTCTTGTGCCCACCAGGGATGCCTTCCTGGTTGCTTCTTATTTTCCTAATATTCTAAATATTCCAAAACTAGCAAAAAATATTTTTGCGGATTTTTCGGAGTCCGTTTACTTACCGTATCACGTAACTCCTCTTTTTTCATGATTCTGGAGTGTTTCGGAAGGACTCTTTTATGTGTTCGTCCGGTGTCATAGTTTGGATAATATTACCTTCAACATTAATGGGCGTACCTGAGATATAATGTTTTATTCGTTGCCCATTAACAACCTTCGGGTTAGTACCTTCGGCATTATTTATTTTGATAGCTCCAGACCGATAAACCTCCTCGATAACATAGGGTCCTTCCCATTTGGAGAGGAGTTTTCCTGCAAAGAATCTAAAACGAGAGTTGTACAAAAGAACATATTCTCCAACTTTGAACTCACGCTTTTGGATTCCTTTATCATGCCATCTTTTAGCTTTTTATTTAAATAACTTGGCATTTTCATAAGCTTGGGTTCTCCATTCATCTAATGAGCTAATATCAAATAACCTCTTTTCACCGGCAAGTTTGAAATCATAGTTGAGTTCTTTAATTGCCCAATATGCTTTATGTTCTAACTCAAGAGGCAAATTACAAGCTTTTCCATAAACCATTTTATAATGAGACATACCCATAGGATTTTTATATGCTATTCTATAAGCCCAAAGTGCATCATCTAATTTCTTAGACCAATTCTTCCGGGACCTATTGAAAGTCATTTGCAAAATTAATTTTATTTCTCTATTGCTAAGTTCAACTTGACCACTAGACTGAGGATGATAGGGTGATGCAATTCTATGGTTAACATCATACTTGGCAAGCAGTTTACGGAAAGCACCATGAATAAAGTGTGAACCACCATCAGTCATTAAATATCTAGGGACTCCAAACCTTTGGAAAATAACTTCCTTAAGCATTTTAATAGAGGTGTTGTGATCAGCACTACTGGTTGGAATAGCTTCTACCCACTTAGTAACATAATCAACAGCAACCAAAATATGAGTATACCCATTAGAGGAAGGAAAAGGTCCCATGAAATCAAATCCCCAAACATCAAATGGTTCAACAGCAAGAGAATAATTCATAGGCATTTCTTGATGCTTACCGATATTACCTATTCTTTGACATTCATCACAAGATAAGACGAACTTACGAGCATCCTTGAAGAGAGTAGGCCAATAAAAACCATATTGCAATACCTTATGAGCAGTTCTGTCTCCCGCATGATGTCCTCCGTAAGCTTCGGAGTGACATTTCCGTAGGATTTGTCCCTGTTCATGCTCAGGTACACAACATCTAATAATACCATCTACTCCTTCTTTATAAAGATGTGGGTCATCCCAGAACTAATGTCTTAAATCATAGAAGATTTTTTTTTGTTGGTATGTAAAGCTAGGTGGTAAATATTTAGCCACAATATAATTAGCATAATCAGCATACCAAGGAGTGTTATTAGAAACAATTATCGCAGCTAACTACTCATCAGGAAAGCTATCATCAGTAGGTAGTGGGTCATCAAGGACATTTTGAAGCCTAGACAAGTTATCAGCTATGGGATTCTCTGCTCCTTTTCTATCAGTAATATGCAAATCAAATTCTTGTAGCAAGAGAACCCACCTAGTGAGTCTAGGTTTAGCATCTTTCTTTTCCATAAGATATTTTATAGCAGCATGATCGGTGTGAACAGTCACTTTAGAATCAACAATGTAGGATCTAAATTTATCACAAGCAAACACAACTGCTAAGAATTCTTTTTCAGTAGTAGCATAATTTCGTTGGGCACTGTCTAGAGTTTTACTAGCATAATGGATAACATTTAGTTTCTTATCAACTCTTTGTCCTAGAAAAGCACCAACAGCATAATCACTAGCATCACACATAATTTCAAAAGGCAAGTTCCAATCAGGTGGCTGAACAATAGGTGCAGTAATTAAGGCTTTCTTGAGTGTCTCGAAGGCTTCTAAACAATCATCATCAAAAACAAAAGGAGTGTCCTTTTGCAAAAGATTTGTAAGAGGCCTAGAAATTTTAGAAAAGTCTTTGATAAATCTCCTATAGAAACCAGCATGACCAAGGATACTACGAATACCTTTGATATCTTTAGGACATGGAATTTTCTCAACTGAATCAACCTTAGCTTTGTCCACCTCAATACCTCTTTCATAAATTTTATGGCCCAAAACAATACCTTCATTAACCATAAAGTGGCACTTCTCCCAATTCAAGACAAGATTTGTTTGCTCACATCTCTGCAAAACTCGATCAAGATTGCTTAAACAATCATCAAAAGACTTCCCATAAACAGAAAAGTCATCCATGAAAACCTCAACAATCTTTTCACAAAAGTCAGAGAATACAGTAGTCATACATCTTTCAAAGGTAGCAGGTGCATTGCATAAACCAAAAGGCATACGTCTATAAGCATAAGTTCCAAAGGGACAAGTGAAAGTGGTCTTTTCTTGATCAGGTTGAGAAACAGGTATTTGTGAAAAACCAGAATATCCATCAAGGAAACAAAAATGTGTGTGCTTTGACAATCTTTCTAGCATTTGATCAATAAAAGGCAAAGGGTAATGATCTTTTCTAGTTGCTTTGTTTAATTTTCTAAAATCAATTACCATTCTATAGCCTGTAACAATTCTTTGTGGGATGAGTTCATTTTTATCATTAGGAACAACAGTAATTCCTCCCTTCTTAGGGACACGATGAACAGGACTTACCCACCTACTATCAGCTATAGGATAGATTATACCTGCTTTCAGAAGTTTTAATATTTCCGTTCTTACCACTTCTTTCATCTTCGGATTTAACCGACGTTGGTGATCAACAATGGGTTTAGCATCAGGTTCCATATTAATTTTGTGCTGACATTGAGTGGGACTAATGCCCTTAAGGTCATTAAGAGTATATCCAATAGCAGCCCGGTGCTTCCTTAGAACTTTCAATAGTCTTTCTTCTTCATGTTCTGAAAGGTTAGCACTAATAATAACAGGATATATCTTTTTCTCATCAAGATAAGCATATTTCAAAGTGTCTGGCAATTGTTTTAATTCAAACACAGGATCACATTTAGGTGGAGGAGGACCTCCTAGAGTTTCAATAGGCAAATTGTGTTTAAGCAGAGGACGTTGTTCAAAGAAAATCTCATCTATTTCATTTCTTTCATGCATATGTAAATCATTTTCATGGTCTAGCAGATATTTTCCTAAAGGAGCAGTAGGAGGCACAGCAATAGAAGCAAGACCAATTATTTCATCCTTACTAGGCAATTCTTTTTTATGAGGTTTTCTACTAAACTTGGAAAGGTTAAACTCATGAGACTCATCACCAAAACTGACACCGACAGTTTGTTTCTTACAATCTATTTTAGCATTAACGGTGTTCAAGAAAGGTCTACCAAAGATAATGGGACAAAAATCATCTTGTGGGGAACCAAGAACAAGAAAATCAGTAGGGTATTTTATTTTCCCACACAAGACTTCAACATCTCTAACAATCTTAATTGGTGATATGGTGTCTCTATTAGCAAGTTTAATAGTAACATCTATGTCTTCTATCTCAGCGGGTGCTATGTCATTCATAATTTCTTGATATAAGGTAAAGGGAATAGCACTCACGCTAGCACCTATGTCGCATAAACCATGATAATAGTGATCTCCTATTTTAACTGAGACAACGGGCATGCCAACAACGGGTCTACGAATATCTGACTTATCAGGTTTGACGATTCTAGTAGCTTCATTATAGAAGAAAATAACATGCCCATCTATATTTTCTTCCAGGAGATCCTTAACCATAGCAACACTAGGTTCTACTTTGATTTGTTCATCATGTTTAGGTGTTCTAATATAACTTTTGTTGACCACAGTTGAAACTTTAGCATGTTCCTTTATCCTAATAGGGAAAGGTGGTTTCTCAATATAAGTAGTAGGAACAACTGGATCAACATTATAAATAATAATTTCCTCTTTAGCTGGTACCGGTTCTTTAATTTCCTTTTTAATAGGTGGGTGATATTTAAACCACTTCTCCTTGGGGAGATCAACATGAGTAGCAAATGATTCACAAAAGGAGGCTACTATCTCAGAGTCAAGTCCATATTTAGTGCTAAACTTTTGAAAAGCATCAGTATTCATAAAAGAATTAACACAATCATACTTAAGCTTAATACCTGACTCTTTACCTTCATCGAGTTCCCAATCTTCAGAGTTGCGTTTAATTCTTTCCAAAAGATCCCACCTGAATTCAATGGTCTTCTTCATAAAGGAACCAGTACAAGAAGCATCAAGCATGGATTGATCATCACGAGAAAGCCGAGCATAAAAATTCTGAATAATAATTTCTCTTGAGAGCTCATGATTGGGGCATGAATATAACATTGACTTAAGCCTCCCCCAAGCTAGAGCGATACTTTCTCCTTCACGAGGCCAAAAATTATATATGCAATTCCGGTCACGATGAACTAGATGCATAGGATAATTTTTTTGGTGAAACTCCAATTTCAATCGATTCCAATTCCAAGATCCAATATCATCGCATAGCCTATACCATGCCAATGCCTTTCCCTACAAAGATAAAGGGAAAACCTTCTTATTAACTTCATCCCCGGGTAAACCTGCAAGCTTAAACAATCCACAAATTTCTTCCACATATATCAAGTGCGTATCAGAATGTTCGGTTCCATCTCCTGCATAAGGATTAGCTAGCAGTTGTTCTATCATACCCAAAGGAATTTCATATTCAATATTTTCAGTAGGTGCAGTAGGTTGAGGGGTAACTAATTGTGGTTCCGGTCGAGGTGAAGATACCCTGAACAAACCCCTCAAAGGATTGTTTTCCATAGTAACAAGTGACAATAAATTTCAGCATGTAGTAATAATTTTCCTTACCAATTTGCACTTACCAAAAGCGCTTCACTCCCCGGCAACAGCGCTAGAAAATAGCCTTGATGACCCAACGAGGAGCAGAAGGAAATGACAAAGCGGTTTTCAGCAAGGTAATGTCTGCAAGTACTGAAATTGTAAGTAGCAAAGTACTTTGATAGCCAGATAATTTGTAACGAGCAAGTAACAATAGTAGTAACAAAAGTGCAGCAAGGTAGCCCAATCCTTTTGAGGCAAAGGACAGGCCAAAATGGTCTCTTATAATAAGCAAAGCGTTCTTGAGGGTACACGGGAATTTCATCTAGTCACTTTCATCATGTTGGTTTGATTCGTGTTCGCTACTTTGATAATTTGGTATGTGGGTGGACCGGTGCTTAGTTGTTGTTCTACTTGAACAAACCTCCTACTTATGATTAACCCCCTCGCAAGCATCCGCAACTACGAGAAAAGTATTAAGAATAAATTCTAACCATAGCATTAAACTTTTGGATCCAATCGGTCCCTTACGGAATAGCGCATAAACTAGGGTTTAAGCTTCTGTCACTCTCGCAACCCATCATCTAATAACTACTCCACAATGCATTCCCTTAGGCCCAAATATGGTGAAGTGTCATGTCGTCGACGTTCACATGACACCACTAAGGGAATCACAACACACATACTATCAAAATATTGAACACATATCAAGTTCACATGATTACTTGCAACATGATTTCTCCCGTGACCTCAAGAACAAAAGTAACTACTCACAAATGATAATCATGCTCAAGATCAGAGGGGTATTAAATAGCATATTGGATCTGAACATATAATCTTCCACCAAATAAACCATATAGTAATCAACTACAAGATGTAATCAACACTACTAGTCACCCACAAGCACCAATCTATAGTTCCGGTACAGAGATTGAACACAAGAGATGAACTAGGGTTTGAGAGGAGATGGTGTTGTTGAAGATGTTGATGGAGATTGCCCTCCCCAAGATGGGAGAGTTGTTGGTGATGATGATGACGATGATTTCCCCCTCGGGGAGGGAAGTTCCCCCGGCGGAATCGCTCCGCCGGAGGGCAAAAGTGCTCCTGCCCAAGTTCCACCTCGAGACGACGGCGCTCCGTCCTGAAAGTCCTCTCCTCATTTTTTTCTAGGTCAAAATGACTTATATACCAGAAGATGTGCACCGGAGGTGGGCCGAGGGGAGCACAACCCACCAGGGCACGCCTGGGCTCCCTGGCGCGCCCAGGTGGGTTGTCCCACCTGGTGGGCCCCCTCTGGTACTTATTGGCTCCAATATTTCTCATTTATTCCATAAAAAATCCCCGTAAAGTTTCAGCTCATTTGGAGTTGTGCAGAATAGGTAGCCTGACGTAGCTTTTTCAGGTCCAAACTTCCAGCTGCCGGAATTCTCCCTCTTTGTGTGTACCTTGCATATTATGAGAGAAAAGGCATTAGAATTACTCCAAAAGGCATTATTATGCATAAAAACATCATAAATAACAGTAGGAAATCATGATGCAAAATGGACGTATCAGGGCTGCAGCCGCACCACCTAGGTGCCAACGCCGTGCTGTAGCACTCGGGCTTCGTCACCCTTTGCGAGGTGTATCTGAGGGTGGAGCCGGATGTGGAGCTCTGGAGCCGCCTCTTCTTCCTCAAGCAGCAGAGGCCGGGGTTATGTCGGACTGCGGGGCCGCCGTCGTCTCGGTCCGGATTCGGCCAAGAAGTGGTAGAATACCATTTTCTATGTTCACCGCGTCGGCGGAGGAGGCAACGCCATCAACTTGCCCCCGTTCATCAACGAGCAGCCGCTCACCAAGATGAACTGGGGCTACATGCGCAAGAACTTGCCGCAGGGGATGCTGAATCTGTGCGACCGGATTCGGGAGATGACGGCGCGAGAGGGCCTCAAGGGGATAGATCTTGTTGCCGCCTTCGTCGCGCGCCGGGTTCTGCCGCTGTAGCACTGGGCGCCCATCATCGGGCTGATGGGCGACTACCGGGACCCTACCCGGACGTCGTCCGGGAGGCTTGACCCGGAGCAGGTCGCCGAGTGGGTGAATGCCATCTCCAAGGCCTGGTTGGCTCCGGATTGGCGTTTCGCCAAGGCACCCTACAACGCCGAGTACCCGACGCCCGCGGTGAGTCCTTGGTCCCCATATTTCGCTATGTGCCATCTCCTTCTTTGTCTGGATGTGACGCGGGAGGTGCTGCTGAACGCAATCCGGCCAACGCGTGACTGGACGAGGGCGCAGGTACTTGCCGTCGAGCGGGCCCGATTAGAGGGAGAAGAGTCCTACGCCGAGAACCCGGAGCCGGCCGACGCGACCTGCCGAGCGGGTAAGTCTTCGTGCCCAGATCTCTTGCGAGACTGGTCGGATGACGACGACGTGGAGATTCTGACGCAAGCTGGTGGTGCAGCACCATCGAGGGGCGGAGACGGCAACGTCGCCCCCCAAGACAGCCGAAGAACACGGCAGAGGTCGGGTCGTCCCGCGTACTAGCCGCGGCTAGCCGGCCGCACGGGAAGGATGACGTGGCGCCAAGGAAGCCGGCCGCGAAGCGCTTGGCGGACCCGGCCGCAGGCGGCAAGCCGGCCGCCAAGAAGAGATGCCTCGCCGTCCTGGCGGCGCCGATGATACAGGCCATCCCGACGGTGATTGGGTACGCTTCTTGCTGACCCCGGCGCACTGCTGAGCCATTCTTTTCTCATGCTATTCTTGTTGTGATCCAGGTCGCCGTTGGCGCTGGCAGCGATGGACGCCGTGTCTGGGGCGGCTTCTTGTTCCAGCGGACCCGGAGCAGCGCCATCGACCGGGATGAGGAGGCGCCCGAGAAGGACCATGGCCTGGACCCGAATGACTCCGAGGGCATGGCCTGGCGGGACCGGAACAGGGCCGTGGAGGAGATGGCGGCGGTGTCGACCCAGGCCTGGGCCAGGGCCGCGGAGGCGAGGGAGCGGGCCGATGGGGAGCCGACTTGGCCGGAGATGCCGGCGGGCTTGGAGCCGACGGGGACGGTTTTCATGCCGCCGACGGAGGAGGGGCGCAACCCGGACAGCCGGGTGGAGGTGGCGGTGGGCGACCGGGAGGTCGTGGAGATCGACGACGGCACCCCACCCCGGGATGACGTGGTCGAGTGGGTGGAGGTCGGAGGAGGCGGCGGGGGGTCCGCGCGCGGACGGGGTGCCCGGGCGACAGCGGACGGGGCGCCGCAGGCGACGCCGGACGTGGTGCCGCAGGCGACGCTGGACATGGTGCCGCAGGCGACGCTAGCCGGCGTGCCGGAACAGAGGCTCACTGCGGAGGAGACGGCAGGGGGCAAGCACGCCTTGGTGACCAGGAAGCTGCCAGTGGCGCTGGGAAGCCGTCCTGCCGCCGGGTCTAGGCGGGCCATCTTCAGGCCGCTGACGCAGGAGGAGGCGTCGATGGACGCCGTGCGCCGGCATCTCCACGGGCGCGCGGACCGGGTTCGGGCCTTCACTCAGGCCGAGATGGAGTGGACGCTGGAGCTGGTGAGCTCCGTCTTCGTAAGGCTTCTTTCTTTAATTCTTTCCTCTGTAGCTCTTATTGGGGGCGCGCCAGCGCACCCACTGGGTGTAGCCCCCGAGATTCAGGCCAACTACATAGTAGTTGGGTTGAATCTTAAAGAGCTTCTCGTGCTAACTCTTGTTTCTCCGTGGCACCTGGATGCTCTCCGGGTCGGCATCTACAACCGGCTTCTGGAGAAGCATCAGCAGGTCATGGCGCAGCTTGCCGCCAAGGAGGAGGCGCTCCACCTCACCGAAGGTACATTTCGCGTGCTCTTAGTGGGGGGGCGCTAACGCACCCACTGGGTGTAGACCCCGAGATTCGAGCCAACTATATAGTAGTTGGGTCGAATCTTAAAGTGTTCTTGTCCTTTCTTTAGTTGTCTTGACTTTGAATCTTTGCCATGCAGCCACCGCGGCCGAGGTGCCGGACCTGCAAACCCGGCTGGTTGAAGCCGGTCAACAACGTGACCAGGCGGCTACCGACACCGGCCAGCTCCGGGCCGAGGTGGAGCGGCTGAGGGTGGATGCCGCCAAGGTCGCGGAGGCCTAGAAGGCGCTTGCCAAAGCGAGCCAGCAACATGACCAGCTGGCCGGCGACAAGAGCCAACTCCAGGCCGAAGTGGAGCGCCTGAAGGCAGAGGCGGCCAAGGCGGTGGAGGCCCAGCGGGCGCTCGCCGAAGCCGGCCAGCAGCGCGACCAGCTGGCCGGTGACAAGAGCCAGCTCCAGGCTGAGGTGGAGCGCCTAAAGGCGGAGGCCGTCTTGTTGGAAATATGCCCTAGAGGCAATAATAAAGTGGTTATTATTATATTTCCTTGTTCATGATAATCGTTTATTATCCATGCTATAATTGTATTCATTGGAAACTCAAATACATGTGTGGATACATAGACAACAACATGTCCCTAGTGAGCCTCTATAGGACTAGCTCGTTGATCAAAGATGGCTATGGTTTCCTAATCATAGACATGAGTTGTCATTTGATAACGGGATCACATCACTAGGAGAATGGTGTGATGGACAAGACCCAAACTATGAACGTAGCATATGATCGTGTTAAGTTTATTGCTATCATTTTCTGCATGTCAAGTATATGTTCCTATGACCATGAGATCATGCAACTCACTGACACCGGAGGAGTGCCTTGTGTGTACCAAATGTCGCAACGTAACTGGGTGACTATAAAGGTGCTCTACAGGTATCTCCGAGGGTGTCTATTGAGTTGGCATGGATCAAGACTGGGATTTGTCACTCCATATGATGGAGAGGTATCTCAGGGCCCACTCAGTAATACAACGTCACAATAAGCTTACAAGCAATGTGACCAATGAGTTAGTCACGGGATCTTGTATTACGGAACGAGTAAAGAGACTTGCCAGTAATGAGATTGAACTAGGTATGGAGATATTGACGATCGAATCTCGGGCAAGTAACATGCCGATAGGCAAAGGGAACTGCATACGGGATTAGTTTAATCCTTGATATCGAGGTTCGACCGATAAGATCTTCGTAGAATATGTAGGAACCAATATGGGCATCTAGCTCCCGCTTTTGCTTATTGACCGTAGAGGTGTCTCGGTCATGTCTACATAGTTCTCGAACCCGCAGGGTCTACACACTTAACGTTTAGTGACGATATAAGTATAGCTGAGTTGTTATGGTGGTTACTGAAGGTTGTTCAGAGTCCCGGATGAGATCCCGGACATGACAAGGAACTCCGAAAGGGTCCGGAGGTGAAGATTGATATATTGGATGAAGGGTATTGGAGTCCGAAAGTGTTCCGGGGGTACCGGGTGATGACCAGGATGACCGAAAGGGGTTTCACGGGGCCCCGACAAGTGTTGGGGGGCCATGGGCCAAGGGGAGGGGGCAAACCAGCCCACTAAGGGGCTGTGCGCCCCCCTCACCCTTTCCCACATGACCAGGAGAGGTGGGGCGCCCCCCTCTAGGGTTTGCCTCCACCCGGCTTGGGGGGCAAGTCACCCTAGGGGAGATCCCATCTGCCCTGGCCGCCGCCCCCCAAGGGGAAACCCTAGGGGCGCCACCCCCTCCTCCCGTCCCCTATATATAGAGAGGTAGAGAGAGGGCAACCGCAACCCTTGAGCACATCTCCACGCCACGGCGCTGCCTCTCCTCTTCCTCGCATCCCTCTTCTTCTCCGTAGTGCTTAGCGAAGCTCTGTCGAGATTTCTCCACCACCACCGCCACCAGGCCGTAGTGCTGCCGGAGGACTCGAGCTAGTACTTCACCATCGCTCGCTGGATCGAGGAGGTGAAGGTGTCATCAAGCCGTACGTGTGTTGAACGTGGAGGTGCCGTCCGTTCGGCACTTAGATCGGGAGTTCGCGGGACGGATCGTGATTGGATCGCGAAGACGTTCGACTACATCAATTGCGTTTCTTAACGCTTCCGCTTAGCGATCTACAAGGGTATGTAGATGGTCATCTCCTAGATTGGATCTTGGTCAGCATAGGAAACTTTTTGTTTCCCATGCAACGTTTTCAAACAGTGGTATCAGAGTCAGGTCTATGCGTAGATGACATCACGAGTAGAACACTAAGGAGTTTGTGGGCGTTGATATTCAGATTGCTTCCTTCCTTGGTCTTTTCTTTATTCGGCGGTATTGTGGGATGAAGCGGCCCGGACCAACTTTACATGTCCACGTACATGAGACCGGTTCCATCGACAGACATGTGATTTTGTTGCATAAAGATGGCTGGCGGGTGTCTGTCTCTCCCACCTTAGTTGAATCGGATTCGACAAAGGCGTTCCTTGTAGAAGGTTAAATAGCAACTTGCATATCACCGTTGTGGCTTTGCGTAGGTAAGAATCGTTCTTGCTAGATACCCATAGCAGCCACGTAAAACATGCAACAACAATTAGAGGACGTCTAACTTGTTTTTGCAGGGTATGTTGTGATATGATATGGCCAAAGACATGATGAAATATATTTGATGTATGAGATGATCATGTTTGTAATAGTTTATATCGACTTGCATGACGATGCATAAGGCAATCGGCAGGAGCCATAGGGTTGTCTTTAATTATTGTATGACCTGCGTGTCAATCATTAAGCGCCATGTAATGCTTTACTTTATCACTAAGCGGTAGCAATAGTAGTAGAATCATGGTTGGCGTGACAACCCCGATGGCGACACGATGATGGAGATCATGGTGTCATGCCGGTGACGATGGAGATCATGCCGGTGCTTTGGAGATGGAGATCAAAAGCACGAGTTGATGGCCATATCATGTCACTTATGATTTGCATGTGATGTTAATCCTTTTATGCATCTTATTTTGCTTAGGACGGGGGTAGCATTATAAGGTGATCCCTCACTAAAATTTCAAGATAAAATTGTGTTCTCCCCAAGTGTGCACCGTTGCGAAAGTTCGTCGTTTTGAAGCACCACGTGATGATCGGGTGTGATAGACTCTACGTTCGCATACAACGGGTGCAAGCCAGTTTTGCACATGCGGAACACTTGGGTTAAACTTGACGAGCCTAGCATGTACAGACATGGCCTCGGAACACAAGAGACCGAAAGGTCGAACATGAGTCATATAGTAGATATGATCAACATCGAGATGTTCATCATTGAAACCACCTCATCTCACGTGATGATCGGACTTGGGTTGGTGAATTTGGATCATGTTACACTCGGACGACCGAAGGGATGTCGATTTGAGTGGGAGTTCTTAAGTAATATGATTAATTGAACTCATTATCATGAACAATAGTCTAAAGTTTCCTTTGCAAATTTATGTTGTAGATCAATGGCTCGCGCATTAGCTCCCATGAATTTCAATGCGTTCCTAGAGAAAGCTAAGCTGAAAGATGATGGAAGTAACTGTGTGGATTGGGCCCGTAATCTGAGGATTATCCTCACAGCTTCCCATAAGTCTTATGTCCTTAATGCACCGCTTGGTGCGCCACCCCCTCCAGCGACTGTGGACGTTGTGAACGCCTGGCAGTCGCGTGTTGATGACTACTCAATAGTTCAGTGCGCCATGCTGTATGGCTTAGAGCCGGGACTTCAAAGGCGTTTTGAACATCATGGAGCATATAAGATGTTCCAGGAGTTGAAGTTTATCTTTGAGAAGAATGCCCGGATCGAGAGGTATGAGACCTCCGATAAGTTCTATGCCTGCAAGATGGAGGAGAGCGGGTCTGTCAGTGAGCACAAACTCAGAATGTCTAGGTACTACAACCGTCTGGTTGAGTTGGGAATTGAGCTCCCGCCAGAGGCTGTCACTGACAGAGTTCTTCAATCACTACCACCTAGCTACAAGAGCTTTATGTTGAACTATAACATGCAAGGGATGAACAAGTCAGTCTCCGAGCTGTTTGCGATGCTGAAAGTCGCTGAGTCGGACATCCAGAAGGAGCATCAAGTGTTGATGGTTAATAAAACCACTAGTTTCAAGAAGAGCAAGGGAAAGAAGGGAAACTTCAAGAAGGGTGGCAAAGCAGTTGCTCCTCCCGTGAAGAAACCCAAGGCTGGACCCAAGCCGGAAACTGAGTGCTTCTATTGCAAGGGAATTGGCCACTGGAAGCAGAAATGCCCCAAGTATCTGGCCGACAAGAAGGGGGCCAACGTCAACAAAGGTATATATGATATACATGTTATTGATGTGTACCTTACCAACTCTCGTTGTAGTGCGTGGGTATTTGATACCGGTTCGGTTGCTCACATTTGCAACTCAAAGTAGGAACTACGGAATAGACGGAGGTTGGTGAAGGATGAAGTGACGATGCGCGTGGGAAATGGTTCCAAGGTTGATGTGATCGCCGTCGGCATGCTCGCTCTTCGATTACCATCGGGATTAGTGATGAACCTGAATAATTGTTATTTAGTTCCTGCGTTGAGCACGAACATTATATCTGGATCATGTTTAATGCGAGACAGTTACTCATTTAAATCATAGAATAATGGTTGTTCTATTTATATGGGTAATATCTTTTATGGTCATGCACCCATTGTGAGGGGTTTATACTTATTGAATCTCGATAGTGATGATACACATGTTCATAACATTGATGCCAAAAGATGTAGAGTTGATAATGATAGTACCACTTTCTTGTGGCACTGCCGCTTAGGTCATATTGGTGTAAAGCGCATGAAGAAACTCCATGCTGATGGACTTTTGGAGTCACTTGATTTTGAATCACTTGACACATGCGAACCATGCCTCATGGGCAAGATGACTAAGACCCTGTTTTCCGGAACAATGGAACAGGCAAGTGACTTATTGGAAATCATACATACTGATGGGTGCGGTCTGATGAGCGTTGACGCATGCAGTGGATATCGTTACTTTCTCACCTTCACCGATGACTTCAGTAGATATGGGTATATTTACTTAATGAAGCATAAGTCTGAAACATTTGAAAAGTTCAAGCAATTTCAGAGTGAAGTTGAGAATCATCGTAACAAGAAGATTAAATTCCTACGATCCGATTGAGGGGGAGAATATCTGAGTTATGAGTTTGGCAATCACTTGAGACAATGTGGAATCGTTTCACAGTTGACGCCACCTGGAACACCACAGTGTACTGGTGTGTCTGAACATCGTAATCATACCTTATTGGATATGGTATGTTCTATGATGTCTCTTGCCGATCTGCCACTATTGTTTTGGGGTTATGCATTAGAGACAGCTGCATTCACTTTAAATAGGGCACCATCTAAGTCCGTGGAGACGACGCCGTATGAACTGTGGTTTGGAAAGAAACCTAAGTTGTCGTTTCTTAAGGTTTGGGGCTGCGATGCTTATGTCAAAAGGCTTCAGGCGGAAAAGCTTGAACCCAAAGCGGACAAATGCGTCTTCGTAGGGTACCCAAAAGAGACGGTTGGGTATACCTTCTATCTCAGATCCGAAGGCAAAGTGTTTGTCGCTAAGAACGGGTCCTTTCTCGAGAAAGAGTTTCTCTCGAAAGAATTGAGTGGGAGGAAGATAGAACTTGATGAGGTTGTTGAACCTCTACTTCAACCAGTGAGTAGTGCAGTGCAGAAAGATGTTTCTGTGACACCTACGTCAGTTGAAGAGGAAGCTAATGATAGTGATCATGGAGTTTCGGATCAAGTTACTATCGAACCTCGTAGGACGACAAGGGTACGTACAGCTCCTGAGTGGTACGGCAACCCTGTCTTAGAGGTCATGTTGTTGGACAACGATGAACCTACGAGCTATGGAGAAGCGATGGTGGGCCCGGATTCTGACAAATGGTTAGAGGCCATGAAATCCAAGATGGGATCCATGTATGAAAACAAAGTATGGACTTTGGAATTATTACCTGAAGGGCGAAAGGCCATTCAGAATAAATGGATCTTCAAGAAGAAGACGGACGCGGACGGTAATGTCACCTCTATAAAGCTCGACTTGTGGCAAAGGGGTTTTCACAAGTTCAAGGAGTTGATTACGATGAGACTTTCTCACCCGTAGCGATGGTTAAGTCCGTCAGAATCATGTTGGCAATAGCTTCATTTTTCGGTTATGAAATCTGGTAGATGGATGTCAAAACAGCGTTCCTTAATGGTTCCTTAAGGAAGAGTTGTATATGATGCAACCGGAAGGTTTTGTCGATCCAGAGAATGCTGACAAAGTGTGCAAACTCCAGCGATCCATTTATGGACTGGTGCAAGCATCTCGGAGTTGGAATCTTCGCTTTGATGAGGTGATCAAAGTGTTTGGGTTTATACAAGTTTACGGAGAAGCTTGTGTTTACAAGAAAGTGAGTGGGAGCTCTATAGCCTTTCTAATATTATATGTGGATGACATATTGCTGATTGGAAACAATATAGAACCTTTGGAAAACGTGAAGGAATTTTTGAACAAGAGTTTTTCAATGAAGGACCTAGGAGAAGCTGCTTTCATATTAGGCATCAAGATCTATAGAGATAGATCAAGACGCTTGATAGGACTTTCACAAAGCACATACCTTGATAAGATTTTGAAGAAGTTCAAAATGGATCAGTCCAAGAAGGGGTTCTTGCCTGTTTTGCAAGGTGTGAAGTTGAGTCAGACTAAATGCCCAACGACTACAGAGGATAGAGAAAAGATGAGTGTCATCGCCTATGCCTCTGCCATAGGCTCTATCATGTATGCGATGATGTGCACAAGACCGGATGTAAGCCTTGCCATAAGTATGACCGGAAGGTTTCAAAGTAATCCATGAGTGGATCACTGGACAGCATAGAAGAATATCCTTAAGTACCTGAAAAGGACTAAGGAAATGTTTCTTGTTTATGGAGGTGATCAAGAGCTCGTCGTAAAGGGTTACGTCAATGTAAGCTTTGACACTGATCCGGATGACTCTAAGTCTCAAACCGGATACGTATATATTCTAAATGGGGGAGCGGTAAGCTGGTGCAGTTCCAAGCAAAGCATGGTAGCTGATTCTACATGCGAAGCGGAGTACATAGCTGCCTCGGAGGCAGCAAAGGAAGGTGTCTGGATGAAGTAGTTAATGACAGATCTTGGAGTTGTGCCAAGTGCACTGGACCCGATGACTCTGTTCTGTGACAACACTGGTGCCATTTCTCTAGCCAAGGAACCAAGGTTTCACAAGAGGACCAGACACATAAAGCGACGCTTCAATTCCATCCGCGATTACATCAAGGAGGAAGACATAAACATTTGCAAAGTGCATACGGACCTGAATGTTGTAGATTCATTGACTAAACTTCTTCCACGGGCAAAGCACGATCAACACCAGAACTCTATGGGTGTTAGATTCATTACCATGTAATGCTAGATTATTGACTCTAGTGCAAGTGCGAGACTGTTGGAAATATGCCCTAGAGGCAATAATAAAGTGGTTATTATTATATTTCCTTGTTCATGATAATCGTTTTTTATCCATGTTATAATTGTATTGATTGGAAACTCAAATACATGTGTGGATACATAGACAACAACATGTCCCTAGTGAGCCTCTACAGGACTAGCTCGTTGATCGAAGATGGCTATGGTTTCCTAGTCATAGACATGAGTTGTCATTTGATAACGGGATCACATCATTAGGAGAATGATGTGATGGACAAGACCCAAACTATGAACGTAGCATATGATCGTGTTAAGTTTATTGCTATCGTTTTCTGCATGTCAAGTATATGTTCCTATGACCATGAGATCATGCAACTCACTGACACCGGAGGAGTGCCTTGTGTGTACCAAATGTCGCAACGTAACTGGGTGACTATAAAGGTGCTCTACAGGTATCTCCGAGGGTGTCTGTTGAGTTGGCATGGATCAAGATTGGGATTTGTCACTCCGTATGACGTAGAAGTATCTCAGGGCCCACTCGGTAATACAACGTCACAATAAGCTTGCAAGCAATGTGACCAATGAGTTAGTCACGGGATCTTGTATTACGGAACGAGTAAAGAGACTTGCCGGTTACGAGATTGAACTTGGTATGGAGATACTGATGATCGAATCTCAGGCAAGTAACATACCGATAGGCAAAGGGAACTGCATAAGGGATTAGCTGAATCCTTGACATCGAGGTTCGACCGATAAGATCTTCGTAGAATATGTAGGAACCAATATGGGCAACCAGGTCCCGCTTTTGGTTATTGACCGTAGAGGTGTCTCGGTCATGTCTGCATAGTTCTCGAACCCGCAGGGTCTACACACTTAACGTTTGGTGACGATATAAGTATAGTTGAGTTGTTAAGGTGGTTACTGAAGGTTGTTCATAGTCCCGGATGAGATCCCGGACATGACAAGGAACTCCGGAAGGGTCTGGAGGTGAAGATTGATACATTGGACGAAGGGTATTGGAGTCCGGAAGTGTTCCGTGGGTACGGTGTGATGACCAGCATGACCGAAAGGGGTTTCGTGGGGCCCCGGCAAGTGTTGGGGGGCCCCATGGGCCAAGGGGAGGGGGCAAACCAGCCCACTAAGGGGTTGTGCGCCCCCCCTCACCCTTTCCCACGTGACCAGGAGAGGTGGGGCACCACCCTCTAGGGTTTGCCTCTACCCGGCTTGGGGGGCAAGTCACCCTAGGGGAGATCCCATCTACCCTGGCCGCCACCCCCCTAGGGGAAACCCTAGGGGCACCACCCCCTCCTCCCTTCCCCTATATATAGAGAGGTAGAGAGAGGGCAGCCACAACCCTTGAGCACATCTCCACGCCACGGTGCTGCCTCTCCTCTCCCTCGCATCCCTCTTCTTCTCCGTAGTGCTTAGCGAAGCTCTGCCGAGATTTCTCCACCACCACCGCCACCACGCCGTCGTGCTGCCAGAGGACTCGAGCTATTACTTCACCATCGCTCGCTGGATCGAGGAGGTGAAGGCGTCATCAAGCCGTACTCGTGTTGAACGCGGAGGTGCCGTCCGTTCGGCAATTGGATCGGGAGTTTGCGGGACGGATCTTGATTGGATCGCGAAGCCGTTCGACTACATCAACCGCGTTTCTTAATGCTTCCGCTTAGCGATCTACAAGTGTATGTAGATCCAATCTCTCCTCTCGTGGATGGTCATCTCCTAGATTGGATCTTGGTGAGCGTAGGAAAATTTTTGTTTCCCATGCAACATTTCCCAACACGTCAGTGTGGCGGAGGCCCACCAGGCGGAGCTCCTCCGCCTCAAGGAGGAGCACGAGAAGGCGGCCGCCGCTAAGGATGTTGAGCTGAAGGCGGCCATCGACAACTGCGCCGAGCTAGAGAAGGCGCTCGAAGCGCGCAACCGTGCCGGGGACTTGGACCGACATGGTATGTTGCTCGAAGCGCAGCACCTGGATGAGGCCTTCGCCAATAAGTGTTTCTTTGTTGACTTCACGGGGTTGTGAAGCCGTCTTTTCTTTTTTGTTGCTAACTGTCTTGTTTTTTTGTTCAACAGAATACTTTCCGGAAATGCAGGGGAGGGCGAAACAGGCGGTGCGCGACCACCGGTCGACCCAGGCGGACGCGGGCGCCGCAAACGATCCGCAAGCCGCCTGGTCTTTCCCGGAGATTATGCATACCGCCGAGGCCCGCCTGCAGGTCTTGGGTACGCAGATGGCGCAGGTGTCTGATACGTCTCCAACGTATCTATAATTTATGAAGTATTCATGCTGCTATATTATCATTCTTGGATGTTTTACAATCATTTTATAGCAACTTTATATCATTTTTTGGGACTAACTTATTGACATAGTGCCCGGTGCCAGTTGTCGTTTTTTGCTTGTTTTTTACATCGCAGAAAATCAATACCAAACGGAGTCCAAACGCAGCGAAACTTTTTGTGGATTTTTTATGGACCAGAAGACATCCAATGGGCCAGAGCAGCACCTGGGGGGTGCCCCGAGGGGGCACAACCCACCAGGGTGCGCCTGGGCCCGCAGGAGAGCCCCGGTGGGTTGTGCCCACCTCGGTGGCCTCCCGCACCGCCTCTTCGCCCTATAAATTGCCAAATATTCCAAAAACCCTCGGGGAAACCGTAGATCAGAAGTTCCACCGCCGCAAGCCTCTGTAGCCACGAAAAATCAATCTAGACCTTGTTCCGGCACTCCGCCGGAGGGGGAAATCATCATCGGTGGCCATCTTCATTATCCCGGCGACCACCATGATGAGGAGGGAGTAGTCCACCCTCGGGGCTGAGGGTTTGTACCAGTAGCTATGTGTTTAATCTCTCTCTCTCTCGTGTTCTTGAGATGTCACGATCTTGATGTATCGCGGGCTTTGTTAATTTAGTCGGATCATATGGTGTTTTCCCCTCTCTATCTTGTTGTGATGAATTGAGTTTTCCCTTTGAGATTTCGTTTTATCTGATTGAATACTTTTATGGATTTGAGAACACTTTATGTATGTCTTGCTATGAATACCCGTGGTGACAATGGGGTATCATATTGATTCACTTGATACATGTTTTGGCATTCAACTCGCGGATTCCCGATGTGACATTGGGGTAATCTATGCATAGGGGTTGATGCACGTTCTTGTCTTTGTTTCTCCGGTAGAAATCTTGGGGCACTCTTTGAGGTTCTTTGTGTTGAATTGAGTATTATGAATCTGAAATTATTTGCTATTATTTTAGTACGAACTCTTGGATAGATCGATCGGAAAGAATAGCTTCGAGGTGGTTTCGTACCCTACAAACAATTTCTTCTTATGTTCTCCGCTAGATAGGAACTTTGGAGTGATTCTTCATCGCACTTTGAGGGATGGTTATATGATCCAATTATATTAGCATTGTTGAGAGATTGCACTAGCGGAAGTACGGACCCTAGGCCTCGTTTTCAAGCATTGCAATACCGTTTGTGCTCCGTTTTATCAATTGCTACCTTGCTGTTTTTTATTGTTCCTTTTACAAAAATCAATATCTACTATCATTACTACACTTTTATTACCATCTCTTCACCGAACTAGTGCACCTATACAACTTACCATTGTATTTGGTGTGTTGGGGACACAAGAGACTCTTTGTTATTTGGTTGCAGTGTTGTTTGAGAGAGACCATCTTCATCCTATGCCTCCCACGGATTGATAAACCATAGGTCATCCACTTGAGGGAAAATTGCTACTGTCCTACAAAACTCTGCGCTTGGAGGCCCAACACGAGTCTACAAGAATAAAGTTGCGTAGTAAACACCAAGCTCTTTTCTGGCGCCGTTGCCGGGGAGGTGAGTGCTTGAAGGTATATCTTTATATCTTGCAATCGAATTTTTTAGTTTCTTGTTTTATCACTAGTTTCGTTTTATAATACAAAACAAAAAAATAAAATGGAGATTGGGTTACCTCAAGTTGTTCTTTATCTTTATAATGTCTATCTTGAGAATAAGGATTCCGATAATTGTGCTTAATTGCTAGAAAAAGAATTCAACAAAATTTATGGCATAATAACATTGGATGATGGGCATGATTGCAATATTGCTAGAATAAATTCTTTGAATATCCATGATGTTAATGATGACTGCATTAGTCATGATAATGATGTCTCCTATAAGAATGTCAATTTTTGCGGAGTCAATTGGGAGTGCAAATGCACACCAAAAAGGGAAGATAGATTTTGTAAGAAGCATAAATATTTAGAAACAAAAAAGTTGCAAGAGAGGCTAGATGATTGTGCTGAAAGCTTTAATTTTTTTCGCCATCCTTGTGAACTTTGCAATGAACATGGTCATTTAAATCTCCAATGCAATTTGTTTCATGATCAAATCATGTCCAAAAATTGTGATAACTTGATTACCCTTGAGCATCATAAAGAGCTTAGTCTTCTTTTGGGATGAAGAAATGAAACGTATAATTGAGGGTATTCCAAAATTTAATCTCGAGAGATTTCTTGATTTTGATCTAGAGGAAATTTATATGTTTTGTGCGGCAAATTGCATTGAGAATCCTTATATTGTCAACTATCTAAAGACAAGAAAACAAATAGAATATGAAGAGGGTACTAATGAAAGGGAAAATATTTCCCAATACCCTCCTAGTGTTTATTATGATGAATCCGGTAACGAGGAGAAGCTTCCTATCCAATCAATCTCTTCAACAAGAAGCTTGAAAAAATTAATTAAACCCACACATGATGTGGTGAAGAAGAAGAAAAGAAGAAAGAAAAGAGGTAAAAAGGTATCTCTCCCAAATAATGTTGCTCCTATTATTATTGTGCCTCACGAAAATGAATCAAAAATAATTGTAGAAGATGATGCATTTGATGATGACATTGCTTCTTTGCCTTATGGCACAATGTCGCCTATTGCTTGTTGTGATAATTATGATTGGGAAGATAATGATACTTCTTATAATCTTGGAAATCTTTTTGGCACCAACTTGGGAAATTATGATGATAGCAATTGTTATACCGTTGGTGCTATTCAAACTCTTAATGATGAGAGTGATTATGTTTATGATATGCCAAGCCACAAGCTTGGGGATGCTATGTTTGATGAGAATGACATGTTTGAGAATTTATTTGCTGCAATTAATGTTTGTCCCAACCTTGGGGATGATATGCTTAATGAAGATGATCTTTTTAGTCCCCCTACTTTGAATGATCAAATTTGCTATGATGATTGCATGCCTCCTATCTATGATGAGAACGAAGTTGCTACTTATGATGATTATTGTGATGACACTTATGTAATAAAAAGTAGTGATAATTATTGCCATAATTTTGATTATCCTTTTTCTGAACATTACTCTTTTAATGTGGAAACAATTTTTAGTATTCGAGTTTTATATGATACCCCCACTATTGTGAATGAAAATAAAATGGCTTATATGGAGCGTAATAAATTTTCTATGCTTTTGGATCATGAAAAGAATGCTTTATGTGATGGTTATATTGATGAATCTATTCATGATGCTACTGAAAATTATTATGAGAGAGGAACTTATGATTCATGATGCTCTTGTTATGTTTCAATCCTTATCTTTTATGCGAGCATCGTTGAACTCATCATTCCTAGCTAAAAGGCATTAAAGAAAAGCGCTTGTTGGGAGACAACCCAACACTTTTACCTACTGTTTTTGTGTGTTAACATGATTATGCTACTGTATTAATCATGTTTTATAGCTTTTATTTCAATAAAGTGCCAACTAAAGCCTTTGGGATAGTGTGGATGATAGTTGACTTGATTCTGTGCAAAAACAGAAACTTTTGCGCTCAGTCCAGGAATTTTGGAAATTTACTGGAACGTTATATTGATATGAATTTTTTACAGGTGATATATATACAAATTCCCTACGCTTTCCTAATTTTTCAGAATTTTTGGAGAAGCAGAAGTATGGTTGGAGTACAGATTATTACAGACTGTTCAGTTTTTGACAGATTCTGTTTTCAATGCATAGTTTGCTTGTTTCCTAGTTTCTATGGCTTATATTGCTCAATATAAATTGTGGAAATGATATGCTAAAGTAGGTATTGTGTGGAAACAATTATGAATCTTGTCTTTGACAGTACCAAAGTGAAATGGTTTGCTCTTTATCATACTAACCTATCTCACGAAGTTCCGTTAAGTTTTGTGTGATTGAAGTTTTCAAGTTTTGGGTGAGATGTCGATATGAGGAGAATAAGGAGTGACAAGACCCTAAGCTTAGGGATTCCCAAGGCACCCCCAAGGTAATATTCAAGGAATATCCAAGCAACTAAGGTTGGGGATGCCTCGGAAGGCATCCCCTCTTTCGTCTCCAACATTATCGGTAACCTCACTTGGAGCTATATTTTTATTCATCACATGATATGAGTTTTGCTTGGAGCGTCATTTTATTTTATTTTTATTTTCTTTCTGATATTTATAATAATGTTTTGCATCTTTCTTTTCAATAAAAATTTCAAGGATAGCCTTTACCATGCTTATTTTGCAAGTCTACATGTTGCTGTTTCAAAACAGAAAGTTTATCGCTTTTGAAAAAATTCTCTAGAAAAGTCAGAATGTGATAAAATGTTGAAACTTTTTGAAAAATAAGATATGATAAATTTTCTACAGTGTGGTAAATTTTCATAATTTTTGGAGTTTAATAAGTATTGATACTCTTGCATTCTTTACAGACTGTGATGTTTTGGCAGATTGCTGTTATGTTTGCATTGTTTGCATATGTTTGCTTGTTTAATGATTCTATTTGAGGATAGGAGTATTAAATATGCAGAGGCATTTAGTATGCAATGTTGAATAATAATTTTAGTTATTTACTACAGTAGATAATGATAAGGTTTTTGCATTGGTTTATACTAACTTATCTCACGAGTTATTGTTGAGTTTTGTGTGGATGAAGTTTTTAAGATTTAGGGAAACCGTGATATAAAAGGAATTAAGGAGACACAAAAGCTCAAGCTTGGGGATTCCCAAGGCATCCCAAGATAATATTTCAAGAATTCTCAAGCATCTAAGCTTGGGGATGCCCCAGTAGGCATCCCACCTTTCTTCATCAACAATTATCGGTTAGTATGGTTGAGCCTAAGTTTTTGCTTCTTCACTTGAGTTGTGCTATTCTTGGAATGTCATTTTGCTTTGTTTTACTTTATGTTTTAATAAAATACTTAGATCTGAAAGTTTGTAAATAAGAGAGAGTCCTCAATTAGCTACCCCTTTACTTAACTACTTGCTTGATCTTCACTTGTATCTTTTTGGAGTAGTTTGTCATTTACTCTCATGCTTCACTTATATCCTATGAGTAAATTGTTGAATGAATTGAATATCATGAAGTTGAAATTCTATGTTCATATCATGCCCAGTGGTAGCTTCACATTGGGTTTAGAAAGTGAAATCTTTTGAAGCTTGACAATCACAATATTGGTCATACAAGCAATTCATGAAAGATTACTATAAGGAAGAGAACTTTCACATGCAAATACACTATCTTGGAAATCTTTTGTGATTGTGAGCCCCCATCAAAATATTATATGCCACAATTGTTGACGTTGGACAAGGAAGACAACGTAATGATTTATGTTTGTTCATATTCACATAGAAGTTATATTGTCATAGATCCTTCAACATGTGGTGCTTGCCCCCCTCTTTGCTAGCCAAAAATTCCGCACCAAGTAGAGATACTACGTGTGCATCCAAAAACCCTTAAACCCAAATCTTATTTTCAAGAGTCCACCATACCTACCTAAGGATTGAGTAAGATCCTTCAAGTAAGTTGTCATCGGTGCAATAAGGCAATAAAAATTGCTTCTAAAAGTGTTAGATCATTTAGTGTAAGAGAAAATTGAGCGTTGTACGAACTTGTGATGGCAAAGAATAAAAGCGACGGACTGCATAATAAAGGTTGCTATCATAAGGGGCAATATAACGTGACGTTCTTTTGCACTAAGGGATTGAGCATACAAACAAAAAGCACATGGCAACCTCTGCTTCCCTCTGCGATGGGCCTACCTTTTACTTTTATGCATTTACTTTCATGCAAGAGTCAAAGTTTTTCTCTCTATTCCTTTTTATTTTTCTCTTTTGGCAAGCATCATGTGGTGAGGAAAGATCTAGGCACATATATCCAGTTGGATATGGGTAGCATGAGTTATTATTGTTGACATCACCCTTGGGGTGAATACTTTGGGAGGCGAAATTATAAGCCCCTATCTTTCTATGTGTCCGGTTGAAACGTTTTGCTCATGTGTATGCGGTGAGTGTTAGCAATCATAGAAGACTATATGATGGTTGAGTATGTGGAGCTCTTACTTAGACTCTGTTGAACAAGTTGAATTGCAATTGTTTGGTGACTAAGAATATAGGTTGTTGAGTTTCAAGAGAATTCATTGTTTGAACCTTAACATGTGAATTGGTTGCTACTTTGTCATGATGAGTTTTATGAGAAAGAGTTGCTGTTATGATGCTAGGAAAAGTGATTGAAATTACTATTGATCAAACTTATGCACTTTGCTAGCATTCACACTTCATAAATTATTTCTTTTATCATTTACCTACTCGAGGACGAGTAGGAATTAAGCTTGGGGATGCTGATACGTCTCCAACGTATCTATAATTTATGAAGTATTCATGCTGCTATATTATCATTCTTGGATGTTTTACAATCATTTTAGAGCAACTTTATATCATTTTTTGGGACTAACTTATTAACATAGTGCCCAGTGCCAGTTGTTGTTTTTTGCTTGTTTTTTACATCGCAGAAAATCAATACCAAACGGAGTCCAAACACAGCGAAACTTTTTGTGGATTTTTTATGGACCAGAAGACATCCAATGGGCCAGAGCAGCACCTGAAGGGTGCCCCAAGGGGGGCACAACCCACCAGGGCGCGACTGGGCCCCCAGGCGCGCCCCGGTGGGTTGTGCCCACCTCGGTGGCCTCCCGCACCGCCTCTTCGCCCTATAAATTGCCAAATATTCCAAAAACCCTCGGGGAAACACTAGATTAGAAGTTCCGCCGCTGCAAGCCTCTGTAGCCACGAAAAACCAATCTAGACCACGTTCCGGCACTTCGTCGGAGGGGGAAATCATCACCGGTGGCCATCTTCACCATCCCGGCGGCCACCATGATGAGGAGGGAGTAGTCCACCCTCAGGGCTGATGGTTTGTACCAGTAGCTATGTGTTTAATCTCTCTCTCTCGTGTTCTTGAGATGTCACGATCTTGATGTATCGCGGGCTTTGTTAATATAGTCGAATCATATGGTGTTTTCCCCTCTCTATCTTGTTGTGATGAATTGAGTTTTCCCTTTGAGATTTCATTTTATCGGATTGAATACTTTTATGGATTTGAGAACACTTTATGTATGTCTTGCTATGAATACCCGTGGTGACAATGGGGTATCATATTGATTCACTTGATATATGTTTTGGCACTCAACTCGCGGATTCCCGAGGTGACATTGGGGTAATCTATGCATAGGGGTTGATGCGCGTTCTTGTCTTTGTTTCTCCGGTAGAAATCTTGGGGAACTCTTTGAGGTTCTTTGTGTTGAATTGAGTATTATGAATCTGAAATTATTTGCTGTTATTTTAGTACGAACTCTTGGATAGATCGATCGGAAAGAATAGCTTCGAGGTGGTTTCGTACCCTACAAACAATTTCTTCTTATGTTCTCCACTAGATAGGAACTTTGGAGTGATTCTTCATCGCACTTTGAGGGATGGTTATATGATCCAATTATATTAGCATTGTTGAGAGATTGCACTAGCGGAGGTACGGACCCTAGGCCTCGTTTTCAAGCATTGCAATACCGTTTGTGCTCCGTTTTATCAATTGCTACCTTGTTGTTTTTTATTGTTCCTATTACAAAAATCAATATCTACTCTCATTACTACACTTTTATTACCATCTCTTCACCGAATCAGTGCACCTATACAATTTACCATTGTATTTGGTGTGTTGGGCACACAAGAGACTCTTTGTTATTTGGTTGCAGGGTTGTTTGAGAGAGACCATCTTCATCCTACGCCTCCCACGGATTGATAAACCTTAGGTCATCCACTTGAGAGAAAATTTCTACTGTCCTACAAAACTCTACGCTTGGAGGCCCAACACGAGTCTACAATTATAAAGTTGCGTAGTAGACATCAGTGTCCGAAGCCGGCGTGGGGATGACGGCGGCCATCTGGCCCGGCGTCGTTGAGCCCAACAGCTTCACGCAGATGGCGCGGTGGCTAGAAGCCAGACCGACACGGCTTCAAGTGTGGCGCGTCTCTGCCGCCCCTGCCGGCGCCGACTTGGCACTAAGGTTTGTCATGTCCTGGTACCCAGATCTGGCGCTGGACCAGCTGGCAGCCCAGTGAGCCGGCGCGCAGCCCCAGCTGCAGGCGGAGGCGGGCCGGATCGCCGCCCGGGCCAGCTACCTGGCCTTGTTTGCATTGCATGACGAGTTCTAGGTAGAGCGGAGGAAAGACGGCGAGGTGGTGCCGCCTGACAACTTCGGCTTGCTGCTCGATGATCCGTTGGGCAGCTCCGAGGAGACGGGCACCCACGCGGACGACGAGGCCAAGTTGGATGATACCGGTGCCTCGGTGGACCCGGAGGCCACCGCGGAGGAGCCGGCAGCTGCGCAACCAGGCGCGGGAATCGCCTGAAGCCACCCTGTTTATCTTTCTCGTACTTTTGTTAGGTAGCAGGTCCACCCACCCACTGGGGTGTGTTGGTGAATGTAATGAACTCTGGCCTTGGGCCCATATTACTGTAATGTAAATATTTTCGCGAATGTTTGCGCTTTTGCTTTTTGTTTTCTAATCCTTTTTCCTTGCTTGCTCCTTCTTTGGGCCTCCCCCCCCACCCCCCCTCCCCCCACGCGAGTCGAACAGCCGGGTTCCGGTCTGTGACAAGGAGTTCGGTCCTTGGAAAGAGCGCTTAGTACTTAGGCCCTTCGCACGTTGAACGCGAGAGAAACACCCACTGGGCCGGCTGGCGGCAGCCAGCGAAGCCGGCTGGCGAGCAGCCGGTCGTGCGACAACTTAGTGCGGTGAGGCCGGGTTGGCCAATCCGGCAGATCCAACGCGGCATGCAGCTGCGTTGGCCAATAGTTCTTGCCGGCCAACAACCGAAGCCGGACTGTGGCGTAGGGCGAAGTGGAGGGCCTTGGCTCCCCGAACACGCCGGGATGTGCTGAGGAGTATGGCCGGTTGTGGCCAAGCCGGCCAGCCCCCGAGCCCCCGGGTTGATCGCACCAACCCGGTGATGGAGGTTTTTAAGAAAAGTTACAGGGGTGTGTGAAACACAATAACTTGATAGGGAAGGGTAGCCCCCGAGTGTCGTTCGGGGGTCCCATTGTCTTTCATAGAATTACAAAAGGTAGCGATACATACGTGCATACAGCTAGCTGTAAAATGGGCGGAGGAGCTCTGCATTCCAGGGCTGGCTTGTCTCTTCGCCAGAGGTATCTCTCTTGCGCTTGTTCGGCTTGCGGGCATCGATGAGGTAGTAGGTGTTGCAGTCACATAGGGCTTTGCTAACGATGAAGGGGCCCTCCCATGGGGAGGCCAACCTTGTGCTGGCTGGCTTGCTGCTGGACAAACTGGAGGACAAGGTCTCCCTCGTGGAATGCGAGGGGCTTGATCTTTTTGCTGTGGTAATGCCTCAGGCCTTGCTGGTAGATGGCGGATCGGCTAAGGGCCAAGAGGCGCACTTCCTCGAGTAAGTCGACGCCGTCTTCGCGGGCTTCCTTGGCTTGAGCTTCTATGTACATTACGACTCGTGGCGAGTCGAACTCGACGTCGGTCGGGATGATGGCTTCTGCTCCTTAGACGAGGGAGAACGGGGTGAACCCGGTCGACCGGTTCGGCGTTGTCCGGAGACTCCAGAGGACGGCCGGCAGCTCGTTAAGCCAGCTGTCGGGTGAACGGATGAGGGGCTCAACGAGCCATGGCTTGATGCCGGATAAGATGAGGCCGTTGGCCCGCTCGACCTGGCCGTTGGATTGACGATGAGCCACGGAGCCCAGGTCAAGCCGGATGCCCGAGACGGAGCAGTATTGCGCCAGAGCGCCCTTTGCAAAGTTGGTGCCGTTATCGGTGATGATGCTGTGCGGGATGCCGTAGTGTACCGCGATGTCTTTGACGAACCGGACAGCCGTTGGCCCGTCCAGCTTCTTGATCGGCCATGCCTCGATCCACTTGGTGAACTTGTCGACCGCCACCAACAAATGCGTCATGCCACCCCGAGCAGTCTTGAAGGGGCCTACCATGTCGAGCCCCCAGACCGCGAAGGGCCAGGTGATCGGGATGGTCTGCAGGGCCGAAGCCGGCTGGTGGCTGCGCTTGCTAAAGCGTTGGCAACCTTCGCACTTGAGGCCAAGTGACTCGACGTCTTTGAGGGTCGTGGGCCAGTAGAAACCATGGCGAAAGGCCTTGGCCACCAGGGACCTGGAGGCGGTGTGGTGCCCGCACTCGCCCTGATGTATGTCGAGGAGGATCTCTATGCCCTTGTCTTGCTCGACGCAGCGCTGGAACACGCCTGTCGCGCTGCCCTTGACGAGCTCGTTATTGATGATGTTGTAGGCGGACGCCCGGTGTTGCACTTGCTGGGCCTCGGTCTCGTCCATGGGGAGTACTCCGCTCTCCAGGAACGCTAAGATCGGCTGGGCCCAAGACGGAGCCGTTACCACGGTGAAGACGACCACTGAGACGGGTTCTGGGGCGGCATCCCCCGAGCCGGGTTGAGCAGCCCCCGGGTTGGAGACAGCGGCGGCAGCCCCCGAGCCGGGTTGGGCAGCCCCCGGGTGTAGGAGATCTGCCCTAGAGGCAATAATAAATATTATTGATTATCTCCCTGTTCATAATTAGGTTTATGTTCCATGCTATAACTGCTATGGTTCTCGAGTCTGCAAATAAAACGAGGCTTGGAGGAAGACTCATATGCACGTGTGGGATAATAAACGATAAAATGTATTCCTAGTCAAGCCTCTATGACTGGCTCAAGTGTTGCATGATGGTTCTGTTTTCCTGATCATGGGCATGTCTATGCCAGCAACTTTGAGGGCACAATGTTATAAGAACATTTGTGTTGAATCGACCCGATTGATGTTATGCTATGAGATACATTCGTCATGAGTTAATGGTTAATAACACAGAGATGGTTAATGTTTGCATAATTCCTTAGACCATGAGAGTATCGAGTTTCTTCATACTTGCTTCATGAACTTTGGGGTTTGTTAAATGTCATCCGTAAATGGGTGGCTATTACGGCGGCTTACGGGTTCATGGAAAAGTATGTCAAGTAACTTGATAGCTCGAGATTGGGATTTGCTCCTCCGATGATGGAGAGATATCTCTGGGCCCTCTCGGTGTTACGGTATCCATCATCGTCTGGCCAGACACTTCGTGATTTGATCACGGGGATGCCGGAACACGGTAACGAGAAAAGAGAACAATACCGGTAACGAGGTAACTAGCATAGTGGACAAGTTGTTGATCCACGGGAATGCCAACATGTCTCACCTCGGGTATTTGTAACATATCGCGAAGCAACAGGAATAGCACACGGCAACTGGAGGTTCACTCGAATATTCATTCGTGTGGGTATAGGGGTCAATATGGGTGTCCACGGCTTCGATGTTGATCATTGATCGGAAGGGGTTCCAGGTCATGTCTATACTTCACCGAACCTATAGGGTCACACGCTTAAGGGTCATCTATCTGCTGAATACTAGACAGGGAGTCTGAGAGAAAATCACCGAAAAAGTTTCGGACAGCGGAAAAGTTCCGCAGAGAGAGGTCACCGGATGAGTTCCGGTGAAACTGAAAAGTTGTTTCAGAGGATACCATAAAGTCAAATTGGTTTCGGCACATGCCCGATAATTCTTGGAGGGTGCCAGAATCATTCTGGAAACTTTTGGGAATTTTCTGGAAGAAAAACCGGAAATGTTCCGGAGCTACCGGAACCACTTCAGATGCTTTTCGCAGATGAAAATCACTAATCTGGAATTGTTCCAGAACGCGTTGAAAATTATTTTAGTGGGTACTAGAAATGTTCTAAGCCCACATAAATATTTTCAGTTCGAACGGACGCTGAAAAATGTCGTCATGAATAGGGAAAGTGCTTTTTGGGTGGCTTCTTGGAGAAGCCACCTTGAGGGTCCTTTGGTATTTTTTCCCTTGGCTTCTTGGAGAAGCCACCCTTGGGCTTGGCCTATAAATAGGGGTGGAGGGGGCTGCCTAAAGACTCACTCTTTCTCACATATACATGCCATTGCAATGATCTGGCTTCTTCTCTCCCTCTCCGCGAAATAGTTTCGTAGAGCCGAAAGGCTGTCTGGGTTCCGGTGGGAACTAGTTCTGGACGGCGAAGCCCTGCCGGATAGATGACACCGTATGTGTGCAACTCTGTAGAGAGGTCGTAGTTTCGATCTTAGTGCCCGAGGGGCTGTTCGAGAGTGCCTCCCGAAGGGCTGTCCAAGTGACGGTCCGAGTTCTGTGAGTCCTCCCGAAGGGCTGTCCGAGTTTCGAAGGTCCTCCCGAAGGGCTGTGCGCGACACCGTCCGGGGGACTGTCCGACTGCCTCCCGGGGGGCTGTCCGGGTGGCGGATGAGGGTATACATCCTCGCGGTTGGGAGGTTGTAAATCCTAGCTGCGGGGATCTGCACCGCCAATCGTCATCGACTCTACTTCCGCTGCGCTACGAGTCGGTAACGAAAATGATCAAACCTTGTATGCAGTCTCCATAGTGGTCCTGGGCTGGTGCGTAGGTCGGAAAATTTTTGTTTTCTGCTGCGTTACCCTACAGTGGCATCATGAGCCGTGCTATGCGTAGATGTAGGTTGCGATCTAGAATACATGAGATGTATGGGTGTTGCACAATATAATTAGGTAGTAGATGAGTTCTGTTACTGAAAATTATTTGTGCGGGTAGCAGATGAAATCTGTTACCCGATGTTCTTGTTGCTTCCCTGGAATTTGCATATTTCTGATCTTGATAACAGCATGGTGGAGTTTCAATGTTCTGGCAATCCGCGATCCTGATTGATCAACGAAGTGCTAACAGTTCATTGAATTCCACCGTAGTTAAAAAGAAAGATGAAATTTCGCAGACAAAAGGGCAATGCAGATATGATCTGCACGGGGGTCATGCGTATGACGAAGTTTAGTATGGGATTCAAGATTTTATTATCTCGTGCTTCATACACCCCGCATTGTTAATCTAGCGACTTGAATTATCATACTTGATGATGGACGTTGGTAGCTTCGGTTTGTTTCGAAACCTTAGAAGCCACGTAAAATGGATTTTGCATGAACCAATTAGAGGCGTCTAACTTGGTTTTGCAGGAGGGTTTGCATGTGCATATGATGTGGTATAGCAGTACTCATAATAATTTGATTATGTATGAGATGTCTATATGATGTAAATTGATTAACATGACCTGCGTGTCATGATTCGGCATGATGGCTGGAGCCATATGATTGCACTTTAAATGACCTGTGTGTCAACCTTGTGTAATGCATTATTTTATTAGCTATAGAGATAGCAATATTATCTGGTGCATCGACAAGGTGGTGGCAATCTTCGTGAAGGTGAACACCGACACGAATGCCGAAGACGAAGAAATACAAGACTTCTCCGTCAGAAAGGGCTATACCATATCATGCTATTATGAATTGCCTGAGATGTTTATCCCTTATGATGCACCCTTCTTGATTGCGCGGTAGTCGCTTTTATTAGGGTGATCTCTCACAAAATATCAAGTAGTTAGTGTTCTCCCAAGTGTAGCACCGTCACGGCACCTAACTTTTCGGGGTATCACATGCTACCATGGGTACGAACGATTAGAGAAGTGTGAGGCGGGTGAGTTGAGACCTCGCAGCGAGATCACTTGGTTGTCTTGATGTTCAGGCATGAAAGTCATGAGCTCGGAACACACGCATCGAAAGATGAACAAGAGTCACATAGAGATGTGATTGGCAAGTTTGCCTACCGATTGAGATTTTCGTCATCAGTGATGCTACCATCAATGGCGTTGAATTGAAATGCGGATCTTGAATCACTCATAATCAATTATGAGAGATATTGATTTGAGTGGGAGCGCACTGTAGAATTAATTCTATTAATTCTCAGTGCAATTAATTTTGAACAGTGTCTAAGTGTGATTTGCATAATAGTTGTAGAATTATGGCTCGCATTTCCACCTTCCCTATTAAAATTGCATAGCTGTTAAATATCTGATTAAAACTTTACGGTTGGTAAAGTAATGTGAGGATTGTCCTCAAGAGTGCCGAGAAGGACTTTGTCCTATCGCATACTTTCGGTATTCTCTCGCTTATGCTATGGATCATATGACTCTCGTCCTTCGATCCAAAAGCTGGAATTCCATTTCAGTCAAGTGCAATATGTTTGCTTCCATGAGACCCGAACTTCGAAAGTTTGGATAGTTATGTGATATTCATGGAATCTGAAAATCATTTTCAGAGACAGACAAAGGCTAAAAGATATGAGATATCCAAAGCAATGTTTGTTTGCAAACTATTTTACTGAAAAAACCGGAAATGTTCCGGAGCTGCCGGAACCACTTCAGATGCTTTTCGCAGATGAAAATCACTAATCTGGAATTGTTCCAGAACGCGTTGAAAATTATTTTAGTGGGTACTAGAAATGTTCTAAGCCCACATAAATATTTTCAGTTCGAACGGACGCTGAAAAATGTCGTCATGAATAGTGAAAGTGCTTTTTGGGTGGCTTCTTGGAGAAGCCACCTTGAGGGTCCTTTGGTATTTTTCCCCTTGGCTTCTTGGAGAAGCCACCCTTGGGCTTGGCCTATAAATAGGGGTGGAGGGGGCTGCCTAAAGACTCACTCTTTCTCACATATACATGCCATTGCAATGATCTGGCTTCTTCTCTCCCTCTCCGCGAAATAGTTTCGTAGAGCCGAAAGGCTGTCTGGGTTCCGGTGGGAACTAGTTCTGGACGGCGAAGCCCTGCTGGATAGATGACACCGTATGTGTGCAACTCTGTAGAGAGGTCGTAGTTTCGATCTTAGTGCCCGAGGGGCTGTTCGAGAGTGCCTCCCGAAGGGCTGTCCAAGTGACGGTCCGAGTTCTGTGAGTCCTCCCGAAGGGCTGTCCGAGTTTCGAAGGTCCTCCCGAAGGGCTGTGCGCGACACCGTCCGGGGGACTGTCCGACTGCCTCCCGGAGGGCTGTCCGGGTGGCGGATGAGGGTATACATCCTCGCGGTTGGGAGGTTGTAAATCCTAGCTGCGGGGATCTGCACCGCCAATCGTCATCGACTCTACTTCCGCTGCGCTACGAGTCGGTAACGAAAATGATCAAACCTTGTATGCAGTCTCCATAGTGGTCCTGGGCTGGTGCGTAGGTCGGAAAATTTTTGTTTTCTGCTGCGTTACCCTACAGTGGCATCATGAGCCGTGCTATGCGTAGATGTAGGTTGCGATCTAGAATACATGAGATGTATGGGTGTTGCACAATATAATTAGGTAGTAGATGAGTTCTGTTACTGAAAATTATTTGTGCGGGTAGCAGATGAAATCTGTTACCCGATGTTCTTGTTGCTTCCCTGGAATTTGCATATTTCTGATCTTGATAACAGCATGGTGGAGTTTCAATGTTCTGGCAATCCGCGATCCTGATTGATCAACGAAGTGCTAACAGTTCATTGAATTCCACCGTAGTTAAAAAGAAAGATGAAATTTCGCAGACGAAAGGGCAATGCAGATATGATCTGCACGGGGGTCATGCGTATGACGAAGTTTAGTATGGGGCTCGAGATTTTATTATCTCAGTTTTCATACACCCTGGAAAGTTAATCTAGCGACTTGAATTATCATACTTGATGATGGACGTTGGTAGCTTCGGTTTGTTTCGAAACCTTAGAAGCCACGAAAAACAAGTTTTTGCATGAACCGATTAGAGGCGTCTAACTTGGTTTTGCAGGAGGGTTTGCATGTGCATATGATGTGGTATAGCAGTGCTCATAATAATTTGATTATGTATGAGATGACTATATGATGTAAATTGATTAACATGACCTGCGTGTCATGATTTGGCATGATGGCTGGAGCCATATGATTGCACTTTAAATGACCTGTGTGTCAACCTTGTTGTAATGCATTATTTTATTAGCTATAGAGATAGCAATATTATCTGGTGCGTCGACAAGGTGGTGGCAATCTTCGCAAAGGTAAACACCGACGCGAATGCCGAAGACGAAGAAATACAAGACTTCTCCGTCAGAAAGGGCTATACCATATCATGCTATTATGAATTGCCTGAGATGTTTATCCCTTATGATGCACCCTTCTTGATTGCATGGTAGTCGCTTTTTATTAGGGTGATCTCTCACAAAATATCAAGTAGTTAGTGTTCTCCCAAGTGTAGCACCGTCACGGCACCTAACTTTTCGGGGCATCGCAGGATCTCCCTGGGTGCGAACGATTAGGGATGTGTGAGGCGGGTGAGTTGAGACCTCGCAGCGAGATCACTTGGTTGTCTTGACGTTCTGGAAGGATCTCCCTGAGCTCGGAACACGCCCATCGAAAGATGAACAAGAGTCACATAGAGATGTGATCGGCAAGTTTGCCTACCGATTGAAGTTCGCGCCATCAGTGTTCATCTCGTTCAATGGCGTTGAATGGAAATGCGGGTCTTGAATCACTCACAATCAATTATGAGAGATATTGATTTGAGTGGGAGCGCACTGTTGAATTAACTTGTTTAATTCTCAGTGCAATTAATTGTGGACACTGTCTAAGTGTTATATGCATAATAGTTGTAGAATAATGGCTCGCATTTCCACCTTCCCTATTTAAAATTGAATAGCTGTTAAATATCTGGTTAAAACTTTACGGTTGGTAACGTAATGTGAGGATTGTCCTCAAGAGTGCCGAGAAGGACTTTGTCCTATCGCATACTTTGGTATTCTCTCGCTTATGCTATGGATCATGGGACTCTCGTCCTTCGATCCAAAAGCTAGAATTCTGTTTCAGTCAAGTGCAATACATTTGCTTCCATGAGACCTGAACTTCGAAAGTTTGGATAGTTATGTGATATTCATGGAATCTGAAAATCATTTTCAGAGACAGACAAAGGCTAAAAGATATGAGATATCCAAAGCAATGTTTGTTTGCAAACTATTAGTAAAGGAGTTTACTATGCATTAGACTAATAAGAGAGGGATCCAGAAGAACGCCTGTCATATGATGAAAGGTGAATAAAACAACAACTTAAAGAGAAAGGAAGTGTCCGAAGGATGTTAGTGTGACTTACACACCTAGGAAGTCCGGGGCTAACGCCACTCTTAAGTTCGGTGCTTCTTCTGAGAGTAGGAGAAATACTAAAAGTTAAACTGTTAGAAGTATAATGGCAAAAAGGAAAGAAGACTGGAATATCCAGCTCATGTATGAATGTCATACAAGTTTTTGATGTATAGAAGGCTGGTCAAAGATATAGTTCTTGGGAATTATGGTTAAACATGTTAATCACTAATTTTTGGGTATTGTGAGTTAATCACAAAGATACCCGCTCGATTGCATTCTGTTGCAACTCGATGTAAGAACTACTATGGCCTGAAAGACCAGCCAGAAATGAGTTTTAGGTATACACAGGGAACATAGTAAATGTTACTATACCTTCCATCGGTGTATTACCGTCTGTATTTATTTTCATAATTCATTTAGAGTTTCACAAACTCTAGCCCATTGCATAAGGTATCTTGCAAGAAGGTTGTTCATAAGAGAACTTTTGATGTTTGATGTTATGAATAACATAAGGGCCATACTTTCATTGAGAATGAGATGTATGTTATGAATAATGATAACAATATATTACCTCTGGATTTACTTTCATAAATTCATCTTAGAGTTTTAAACACTCTAGCCCATTGCATAATGTTTGTTGCAAAAGAGTTGTTCATAAAAGCAACAATTGTTGTTCAGTATTATGAATAACATGAAGGGCCATGCTTCCATCCTAGATGGGACGTATGTTATGAATATTGATGGTAATATGATACATCCATAACACTGACGCTAAATGTCGTAAGACTAAAAGAATACCACACAAGTGTGGCACTACATTTGGTCACATTGGAGAAGCCCGCATGGATAAATTCCATTATGATGGATTTTGAAGTCGTTTGATTTTGAATCATCTGACACTTGCAACTTTCCTCCGAAAGTGAAGTGACTGAAATACCGTTCACAGGCCATAAGGAACGAGCAACAAACTTATTGGTGATCATACATTTTGATGTGTGTAGTTCAATAAAGGTTGCAAGTAGTGGATTTATCTATCTTCAGAAATGACTCAAGTAGATATATGGATATTTACTTGATGAGACGTAAGTCTGGATCTTTTGAAATCATTCGAAAGGTTTTCAAATATGAAGTAGAAGTTATTGTAACAAGAAAATTATGTTTCTACAATTCGATTGCAGAAAGAAATATTTGAGTTACAAGTTTAGCGAATGTCTGATGAGTTGTGAAAAGAGTTTCATAACTTACACCTCCCGGAACACCACTATGAGTGGAAAGTCCGTGAAGATGTAATCGAACCATTTATGACATGGTAAGATCAAAGATGACATAAATAAATTTGCCATTATCCCTTTTTAAAGTGATGCTTTAGAGACTGCGGCTTTTACACTGAAAAGAGCTCCATCAGGTCTGTTGAAATGACACCATGGTATGGTACGCCCAACCATGTTATATCTTTTCTTAACATTTGGAATATGGGGCTTGTGTAAAAGGTTACAAACCTATTCCAAATCAGACAAGTGCTACTTTGTTGGTTATCCCAAGTCATTGGGTATTCCTCCCTCACTATACCGAGGCAAATAGGTTTGCCACAAAGAACGGTATGCTTTTTGAAGAAAATGGTTCTTTCAAAAAGGTGAGTGGGAGAATAATGCAACTCGACGAGATAACCAGTATCTCCGTCATCAGGTCAAAAGAAAGAGACCTTGGAAGTAATTCCAGAGTTTCCTACTGCGACTGATACGAAAGTCTCTACAATAAAATGTATGGACTTCGGTCGAACTTGCAGCTGAACCACGTAGGCAAGGCTCGTGCAAACCTCTTAGGTGCGCAAACGAGATATTGTTGTTAGACAACAATATACCTACGATACACAAGGAAGCGTTGATGGGCCCTGACTCCGGGATTGGCTAAATGCCAATGCAACCTGAGTTAGTTTCCACATAAGTGATTCAAGATTAAAACCTTGATACACCTTTCGGAAGACTTAGAGTCTAACGAATATTTATGGAACTTAAAACTGATACGGATAAAAATGTTTTATCCATAAAGCTCGACTTGTTGCAATAACAAGTTCAAAGAGTTGACTACGATGAGATTGTCTCACCGTAGCGATGCTTAAAGTCGGTTCGGGTTGAACTAGCAATTAATACATATTTCAATCATAAGATATGAAACATGGATGACAAAAGGATTTCCATCTGATGGAAATAAAACCTAGGACTTGTATGTGATACAGTCCAAAGTAATTTGTCGATCCAGAGGATGCTAGTAGGTATGCAAACTTCAGAGTTCCAGCGATGGACAGAAGAGAGCAAAATGGAGTCGGAATCTTCGTGTTTTGATGAAATGGTCAAAGGGGTTTGACTTCATCAATGGATAACGAAGATACTTGTAATTCAAGAAAGTAAGTGGGAGCATAATAATATTTCTAAAAACCTTGTGTGCTTGACACATTGGTAATTGGAAATAAGTTTCTTGACACGAATTAGGACTTCGTTTGAAAATAGTTTTTCGATGAAGTGCTTGGGCTAAAAAGCCTTTATATTAGGCATGATGATCTATGGAGATAGATTTACCTAATGGGGCTTAGCAAAGATACATATTGACAAAATGCTAAAACCTTTTAGCATTAAAAACGTCAAGGAGTGATTCTTGCCGAAGTCACATGGAAAGAGTTTTTGCATGACTCGGTGTCCCAAAACACTGATGAGCAAAATACATGATGGAGATTCCACACACTCTTGTGTTTGGATTAATCATGTATTCCATGGTATGTAAAACAACCAGATATGTCCAATACTCCCAAAGTTGTTGCGAGTATAGATACCAAAGTGATCAAAAGTACTGATCATGGGACAACAGTGAAAAAGGGTCATTGAGTACTATAGTAGCGCTGATGGCATGTTTTCTCGCAAGCGGAGATCATGAAGAGTTCGTTGTAAAAGGTTACATCGATACAGTCTTCATCCATGCTCCAAGCGATTTTCGATTTAAATTGAGGGTTTTGTGTAACACACAATATGGTGGCACAGTAGTTGGAAATTGTTCCAAACAAGTTACTGTGGCGAATTCTATAACAGAGGCGAAGTATGTTGCCGCTTTTAAAAGCGACAAAGAAGATGTTGAATCATATAGTTCATTCATGAATTTAGTATGGTTCCAAGATGGCTTTTGTCAATGGGACACTACTGCAGGTAGTTGCTCCATGACTCAGTCTGAGGAATCCAGGTTCGACCTGTGATTCACATACATACAAAACCAAGTCCACACAAAATATGAATTTTGTGAAAGCGTGAAAACTCGAGGATATGCAAAGATACACACGGAGCTGAAGTCGTCAGATCCGTTGGACATCAGGCTATACCACAAGCGAAGCATATTTACACCAGTGTGCCACAGGTGTAAAGTGCATTAGCATTAACTAGATTATTGACTCTAGTGCAAGTGGGAGTCTGTAGGAGATATGCCCTAGAGGCAATAATAAATGTTATTATTTATCTCCATGCTCATCATTATGTTTATGTTCCATGCTATAACTGCTATGGTTCTCGAGTCTGCAATAACCACGAGGCTCGGAGGAAGACTCATATGCACGTGTGGAATAATAAACGGTAAAATGTATTCCTAGTCAAGCCTCTATGACTGGCTCAAGTGTTGCATGATGGTTCTGTTTTCCTGATCATGGGCATGTCTATGCCAGCAACTTTGAGGGCACAATGTTAGAAGAACATTTGTGTTGAATCGACCCGAATTGATGTTATGCTATGAGATACATTCGTCATGAGTTAATGGTTAATAACACAGAGAGAGTTAACGTTTGCATGATTCCTCAGACCATGAGAGTATCGAGTTTCTTCATGCTTGATTCATGAACTTTGGGGTTTGTTAAACGTCATCCGTAAATGGATGGCTATTATGGCGGCTTACGGGTTCGTGGGAAAGTATGTCAAGTAACTTGATAGCTCAAGATTGGGATTTGCTCCTCCGACGATGGAGAGATATCTCTGGGCCCTCTCGGTGTTATGGTATCCATCATCGTCTGGCCAGACACTTTGTGATTTGATCACGGGGATGCCGGAACACGGTAACGAGAAAAGAGAACAATACCGGTAACGAGGTAACTAGCATAGTGGACAAGTTGTTGATCCACGGGAATGCCAACATGTCTCACCTCGGGTATTTGTAACATATCGTGAAGCAACAGGAATAGCACACGGCAACTGGAGGTTCTCTCGAATATTTATTCGTGTGGGTATAGGGGTCAATATGGGTGTCCACGGCTCTGATGTTGATCATTGATCAGAAAGAGTTCCGGTCATGTCTATACTTCACCGAACCTATAGGGTCACACGCTTAAGGGTCATCTATCTGTTGAACGCTAGACAGGGAGTCTGAGAGAAAGTCACCGAAAATGTTTCGGAGACAACGGAAGAGTTCCGGAGAGAGAACACTGAAAAAGTTTCGGTAAAACCGAAAAGTTGTTTCGGATAAAACCATTGATCCAAAAAGGTTTCGGCAAGCACCGGGAATGTTTTGGAGGTTGCCAGATTGGTCTGGTAATTTCTGGAATTTTTCTGGAGAAAAAACCGAAAAAAAAGTTTCGGAGCTGCCGGAGTTGTTTACCGGGTAAACAAAGATGGTTTTAAATTAAACCACCATACTGGAAATGTTCCAGAGCGCGTCCAGATAATTTTAGAGGGTGCCGGAAATGTTCTGGGACCTTCTGGAATTTTTCAGAAATAATAGTCGCGGAAAACATCTTGTCCCAGCGTGAGGGGACAAGATCCCACGGATCGTGGGGGCTGTTTTTGGGCTGTTTTTTGGGGGGCCCCCTTTGGGAGCAGCCCCCTTGTGGCTGGACAAAATGTTGGGGGGGGCCCCATGGTGGGGGGCAGCCCCCACAAATGGTGGAGAGTGTTGGGAGGAAGGTGGGGCCCCATGGGGGAACACCATGGACAAGGGAGCATGTTTTTCCCTTGTTTGGTGGGAACATGTTCTCCTTGTTTTGTGGGAACATGTTTTCCCCATGTTTAGTGGGCTGAATTTTCAGCCCCCTCCACCCCTTCCACCACTATATAAGGAGGAGGAGAGGTGCTCTCCAACTCCACTCCAACTCTCTCACACAAGCCATGCATGATCTGGCATTCTCTCTCCCTCCCACGAAATAGTTTCGTAGTGCCGAAAGGCTGTCTGGGTTCCGGTGGGAACTAGTTCTGGACGGCGAAGCCCTGCCGGATAGATGGCACCGTATGTGTGCAACCCCGTAGAGAGGTCGTAGTTTCGTCCTTTTGCCCGAGGGGCTGTTCGAGTGTCCTCCCGAAGGGCTGTCCGAGTGACGGTCCGAGTTCTGTGAGTCCTCCCGAAGGGCTGTCCACGACACCGTCCGGGGGACTGTCCGACCGCCTCCCGGAGGGCTGTCCGAGTGGCGGATGAGGGAGTACATCCTCGCGGTTGGGAGGTTGTAAATCCTAGCTGCGGGGATCTGCACCGACGATCGTCATCGACTCTACTTCCGCTGCGCTACGAGTCGGTAACGAAAATGATCAAACCTTGTATGCAGTCTCCATAGTGGTCCTGGGCTGGTGCGTAGGTCGAAATTTTTTTGTTTTCTACTGCGTTACCCTACAAGAATACACGGTCATGTACTCTCTCGGCTTTTGACAATTTCAGACTCTCCGCCACTTTCTCAAATTCTCCATGGTCAACTCATGTCCATCTTCCGGTACCGATAAATCCAGTCACCAATTTGAATCTAGTACTCGTCAACACTGCTTCAGCACCCCTGCACACTTTGTCTGACCGCCAGTGTCTTGGCCTATTGCTGTGTCCCGTGCTTACCGCACGCCTCGCCGCTATTACCGCGCCGAGCCTCTGCTTTCCTGGTCGAGTCTCCCGGGTAGCTAGCCCCCACTGCCTCAACCCCCATTACAGAGAACCATCGATCATCACCGACCGATGCCCAGTGGCGTAGCCAGCCCAATAAGCCAGGGTGGTCCATCAATAGAAATATTTACATAAGTTTGTTTATTTTCAAAGAAATATATTTTTTACTACACTATATACAAGCTATAGGGAAATTCCAGGGTGGTCCATGGACCACCCAGGCCACCCCCCAGCTACGTCACTGCCGATGCCGAGTATCACGTCTCCATCAGACCACTGGTACCCAGTCTGAACCACGTGTCTCTCGCCTTCCCGCTGAAATAGGCTTCGACTCTCCGTTAACTTACATCGTAGCCCCTCCATCAGCACAGAGTGAAATCTTCCGCTAGACTCCAGCTCCACCTTCAACATGACTCCATGTAGCCGCGCCTTGCTACCCCACGCCTTGTTGACTTCAAGCTCTATCATGTGTGCACCATCTTGAATCAACACCGCGCTATAGTCTGTCGAAGCCACACAAGCCCTCAGGCCTGCACCACGTGTTTCCACGCCCTAGAAGTTGGCCACCATCAGCATCACGCTTCTATGTCGTCGTCGTTGAAATCACCGCCATCTTTTGCTTTGACCAACATCGTCCATTAGACTGTCCAGTCCGACCCAGCCGAACTTATCCGACTACAAACATGCTCCATCCTGCATCGTGTCTGCCCCGCACATCTCCGTGCATTGCTTTGACGCCCTGTGTATGCATGATCCCTGCCATGACGCACCCCGGGCTCTAAACACTGTGCGTGTCACCAACCTGCAAACCTCCTGGTAGAACCACGTGCAATTAGCAATACCTCCAAAGGAAATTACTTCCTGGAAGCTCCCGTGGATGTGCTCATGTACCCCACACTTCCCAATGTCTTTTTCCTTCAACATCGCCAACTCATGCAACGCATATACCATCTTGTGCACATTACCTTTTTTTTTTACCAACAATTCTCACGTAGCTTGTCTCCTGCGCCTTGGATCACCCTGCGGCTGGTCCTGGCCACGCACATGCATACGCTGGGCCTTATTGGTGTCCTGCTTCAGCCCCGCCTGGGCACGCACGCACGGGCCGCTGTTGCCCGCTGCCCTTCGGCCCTGGCTGCCCCAGCACCTCTCGCTGCCCTAGCTCCCGCATGCGATGCCGCCGCTTGCACGGCGGGTCGGGATCGATCTGCCGCTGCTTCAGCCGACACGTGTCGCCACCGCCTTTGCTGTTGATCCCATATCGCTGTGCTACTCATGCCGCTGGACCGGGTACTCCGCGGCCTCGGGATCGCCCGCGCCTCGTCGCACGATGCGCCTGCTCCGCTGCTGCCGCCGTCTCAACACATCTAGCCGACAAGTCTTCTGCTGTTTTCGATCGCTTCTTCATCCTCTAGAACGACGATCCGTGACCTTCTTGAACCTTGCTCATGATACCACTTATTAGAATTAATCCGAGGCGCTCCGTCGATCTATCGAGGACCAAACAATCACACGAGCACGACACCGAAATTTGTTAACGAAATTCACCATCATGGCTACATCCCCGGGGCCTGACTACGGGCGCTTCTCCCCATGACACCGCTACAATACCGCACCCCGGCCGCCCGGGCGCCGGCACACGCCGCCGGCTCCCCCGCGTGCCCGTGCTATTATGTTGGCATAGGTTACATCGTGTGTCTACCCCCGATATATATGAGAGGCCTAGGATACAAGTGTCCTATTAGGACACAACTCGTACCATGTCTACACACAGTCCAAAACCAAGTCCAACTGTAACCTACCTTGTATAATAATATTCGACACAATTCTAACAGTACGTGTGACTCATCCATGGCTTCGCATCACCTCTAAGAAAGGAAAATAGCACTGAAGCCAGCATGATCAAATTGCCGCCTATTTATACAGATAGCAGATAGCACCAGGCTACGCCAGTGGCAATTCAACATTCAGTAGTTAGAACTAGCTCAGAAACAAGATAGAAATTTAACAACACACAAATGGAGATATCATGGAACATAAGCAGAAACCCAACATTGAAATCTCCCCGCCTGATACAACAATCAAAATGCAAGCAAGATTGATTGAGAGGTGGAGTTGACAGGTGAGTTTACCACAACATGCTTGAAAAGCATTATGCATTGAAACAATGGGATGTAACTTCAACCTTTGTACCAGAACGAATGTCTACATAAATTAAACAATATACACAAATTAACAAGTCCAGCAGACAAATCCACAAGTCCACTTCAACCTTCCTACAAGTCCACTTCACGGGTGACCGGTGCTAGGGGCATGCCACATACAGGATCCATGTCCATCAGACAAACCGGAAGAACGTACGGCCCACAACCCATTTCTGCATATGCGCCACTGGAATGCAACTCTAGATACCTGCCAAGCAAGAAATATAATCACTCATCATTCAAACAAATGTGTACTATATATTTATTCAGGAAAATCATTGGGAGCTATTCTCATAACTTTTATATTAAGTCAAGCATTAAACATTCAGCATGGTTGACATTGTGTGAAAAGCTCGAAAGTTGGAACATATAAGCATTATTAGACAAAACCAGATTTTGAAACAGAGAACATCAATATGTCATTTCTAGTGTAGGGGCACACCTTTTAACTTGTAATACTAGCAATTTTGGCTACCTCTGGTGTGATTAGTGGCTAATAGAACACTAAACACACCAGGAGCACACATGGAGTAGAAAAAACAGAAACGTCTTGTTTCTTGCTCACCGGGATACTTTTTAGAAATGTACGGGTTACCTACTCACTAACAAATCAATTTTGATAAAAATTATGCAGTACAAGCCTCAAGCAAATGATCTTGCATCATCTTATAATTGATACTCCCACAGGTCCAAAATGATTCTCACTATTTTCACTCTTTGTAGCATAACGCAATACTGTCACCACTATTTTAATGATAATATGCTAGAAAATATGAAAAATGTTGTTAATGATGAAAGAAGATTTTATGATGAATCTAGTGATGTTATTTTGATCATGTGTTTGATATATATGGAGAATACAGTGATGTTATTTTGATCATGTGTTCGATATGGCGTATCAAACATCCATGATGGCCAAGATTGAAGAAATTAGACCGCACATAAAGCATAGCTAACATATAGTTTGGACCAGCCAATGATGAAAGTGTCATGCTGAGCAATTTTTTTACCAAACAACCAACATATATCTAGAATAACCATCCATAACCTACAATAATATTGCTTCAAGCAAAACAATCAACAGCAGCATAAGTTTAATGAAGCCATGCTCATTAAGTATTGGAACAATCGTTACTTCACTAGTTATCACAATGATGCCAAATAAGCAGGAATGTGAAATGGCATGGCAACTAGCTTAGTAAAACAAAAAAAATCTGCCTGAACATCTGATACTACTTAGCATGACAACATTCGCGCATCTCTGAGCAGAAATGATCATATGCATACACGAGGGGACCTAAGTAATCAGTCATCTTGAGAGAGAAAAAAGACGCTGCAGCTATATGCACTAGACAAAATGCCGTGACACAAGTATCAGAAGAGAACACTGCAAAACAACATCGCTATATATGTTGACAAGGTCATCAAGAAGAAGCAGAAACAAGTGATGCGACACTATTTACAAATTCTTAGCGCTAAACGAAAGGGTGTGAACATAATGCCATCAGCTAATCATAAAAAATAAACTTTATTTTGTTACACTTACACCACAGTGTAAAGGCATGGTAATTTAT